>PVHP010022163.1:9701-27966 GCA_004024765.1 Zapus hudsonius
CCAAACAAAAGCGGCTTGTGGAGGAATGGGTTTATTTGGCTTACGGACTCGAGGGGAGACTCCATCCTGGCAGGGAAAACGATGGCATGAGCAGAGGGCTGGACATCACCTCTGCCACAGCACTGCAAACAGCGGCAGGAAGGTGTGCCAAACACTGGCAAGGGGAAGCTGGCTTATAACCCCCATAAGCCCGCCCCAACAACACAGTTCTAGTGAGGTTCTAATTCCCGAATTGCCATCAGCTGAGGATGGATCTATCAGAACACATTCATTTGTTTGTAGGGCACACCTGTATCAAACCATGAACCAGAACCAAGAAGTTAATAAGGAGACATTGCTTGGGGGATAGTCCACCCTGGAATTGCCAGCCCCAAACGTGAGATATTTAATTGGGGGAAGAAATACAATTCTGTATTCACTTTCTGCTGCTTCATCAAGAGATCCCGGTTTGTCTCTTCCCTACCACATTAAATAAACTAGGCTTGGCAAAAGTGCTGATTGCCACGTGGTACAGAAGAGGCACTAAGTTATTGCACCTGTGTCCGCCCTTCAGAACTGAGGAGGAGATCTAGGTACAGTGATGCCTACCTGCCTTGCTGGTAGCCTGGAAAGCTGCGGCAGGAGGATCCCTTGAACCCAGGCATTGAGGCCAATCTTGGTAACATAGAGAGACACTTCCTTAAAACAAACAAGCAAGTATGCAAGCAAACCACACACACACACACACACACACACACACACACACACACACACACACAAGCAACATTAAACAAAAAGCTGAGCAGAAACAATGCGAGTGGTGAATGGGACCCCTGCCTTCTGTGTTTGGTCTTTGTGGGGTTTTATACAACTCCTCAGGGGCCACTCATGCCTAAGGCTCCTGGTCCCAAACCAGTTCAGGGTTGGGGAGAAAAGAAAAGATGGCTGCATTGCTGCTCAGACTTAAGGGGCTTGTTTATTTTTATTTTTTTACTTTTCTTCATTTATTTGCAAGGAGAGAGTGAGAGGCTCCGGTCTTTAGGCTTTGCAGGTGATTGACTTAACCTCTAAGCCATCTCTCCAGTCCCTTTATTTTTAATTTTTTGACAAGTTCTCACTGTGTAGTCCAGGTTGGGGGTCTGGGATGATGGCTCAGTGGTTAAAGGTGCTTGCTAACAAAGCCTGTCAACCCGGGGTTCAATTCTCCAGCACCCATGTAATGATGACACAAAAAGTATCTCAGTGTTCTCACAAGACCCTGGGGTGCTTACACACACACACACACACACACACACACACACACACACACACATAAATACATAATTAAGGGCTGGAGAGATGGCTTAGTGGTTAAGGCATTTGCCTGCAAAGCAGAAGGACCCAAGTGCGATTCCCCAGTGCCCACATAAAGCCAGATGCACAAGGTGGCGCATGTGTCTGGAGGCTGCGCCCATTCTCTCTCTCTGTGTCTGCCTCTTTCTCTCTCTCTTACTCTCTTTCAAATAAATAAATGTTAAAAGCATAAATAAATCAAGCTAGGTGTGATATCTACCATCCCAAATTAATTGACTGTTGTTTGTTTGTGTGTGTGTGTGTGTGTGTGTGTGTGTGTGTGTGTGTGTGTGCGCCCTGAGGACATTTTAGCTTGAAATGCGTCATGCTCTACAATTAACATAGTGCACCACACTATGCAACAGAACTTTATAAAACCCCCAAACATATTCCTCTGGTCTGAGACCCTCTTATCTTTATTCCCTTCATCCCAGCCCCTGAACTGCCCTCTGCTCTCTGCTGCTATGAGCTCAGTTATTTCACATCCCACACATGAGTGAGATCCACCTCGCTGGGCCTCACTTAATTTCACTAAGCAGAGCGCTCTCCAGTTCCATCCATATTGTCTCAGATGCGACGTTCACTCTGTGTACATGTCCATTTCCTTATGTGGTCCTCTGTTCTTAGACACGGGGGTTGCCTCCAGAACTTGGCTATTGTAAGAGGTGCTGCAGTGGGCAGGGGGATGGATGCAGCTCTCTTCAGCCCTCTGATTTCAGACCTTTTGGGTGATGCCCCTAGCTGGGATTTTTGGACCTCCTAGGGCACCGAGTCCTGTTTCTCAAATAGCCCAGGGATTTGTGCAACAGGGCTCCAGAGTTAGAACTCCACTGGCAGGAGACACGGAGAGCCCTGCACAGGACCCCCTACTCAAAATGTTCTGAGCTTGGCACAATGCTTTGCCATTATTCTCCTGAGATTTGTAATAATTTGAACAAAGGATCCTATGTTTCCTTTTGGAAACTTTTCCATCTCAGGGCAGAGCACCAGCTGCTTCTTGTCTCCAATAGTTGCATATTTTTCAGTAAAAATATGTTCTCATTTCCTCTCACTGGTAGTGATATTTGGCTCTGGAATTCAGGATCTGGTCTCGTAAGCATCTCTGTTCTTGGACCAGCTTGTGGAGGTACTTCCTTGGGCACATCCCTCTCTGCCCTTATAGCCTCATGACTGTTTCTGCCAATTTCCCCTCAGTGACTCTTCTCCACCATGGATTGCTAGCTGCTGACCTTCTGTCTTAGTCCTGGGGTTACCGATGGGAGGGAATGAAGGAGACCTGGGGTGTAAATTTTCCAGAATCACTATTTGAGTGAAGCCTCAGGGATGCTGCAGGGTTAGATTTCTATGTGATTTCTGCATCTTCTAGTTTTCCCATTCAGCTACTGCACAGCAGTGGGAAGAGGGGATTCCTGTCATTTCTGAATTTATCAGTCCAGGATGCACACTAGGGGGTGGTCCTGATTACTTAGCTTGTTAAGACACTGTGGGTGGATTCCATCCCAGGCTTGAAGTCATCTGAACATGACAGAGGTCCATCAGCTTTGCTGTCCCCGCTTTGTGGAAGTCAGAGAGAATGACTTGTGGATTGTGTTCATGTTGTGTAGTTGGGATCCAGACAGCACTGTGACCCGATACTAGAGTTACATGTCTCTGTGTGTTATTCCAGTGTGAGGGTGAACGGTGTGCTTTCCCTTCCTTTTGGGGAAATCCAGTTGTTCACAACTGTCCAGCTGTTTGGCAGAGCAGGGACCTCAGCATGTGCAAGAAGGGATTGGATCCACGGCCCTTCCCCCATTGTGTCTGTCTCATGCTAATGCCCGTCACTCATCTTGGCACATTTTTCAGTGAATGTGTTCTCATTCCCTCTCAATGACAGTTATATTTGACTTACCACCTGTTTTTTTTCTTGTTGTTGTTATTTTTAGATTTTACCAGAGGTGTGCAGGATATCACAGCAGCTAAACCAAGACAAAAAGTCCTCCCTAAGAACCTTCCAAAAAGAAAAGAGATCATAGCTCAAGACAGAGCAGAAGAAACGCTGGAAGATGCACCTTTAAGTCTGCAGGACCCAAAGCCAGCACAGGTGGGACTTACAGAGGCAGGTGACTCTCACCTGGGGTCAGAGGGCGAAGAAGAAGCGAGCCCTCCAAAACAAGGAGGGGGTCCTGAGGATGTTCCAGATGGGGGGCAGATAAGCAAAGCCTTCGGGAAACTGTGCAAAGTCATCAAGGAGAGAGTGAGAGGCCCCGCAGAGCCAGTGCCGGAGCCACCCACTGACCTCTATACCAAAGGACGGCATGTGCTGGTCACAGGAGATGCCAGTTTTGTGGATCCTGGGTTTCACGCCTCCTCCATCCCAGCTCGAGGAGGGGTGGTGGTTTCCATCGAGGAAGACTCTCTGCATCGTGATGGCCATATGGAACCCTCTCCTGAGCAGCCCACACTGCCTGTGGAGAATGGACAGGGAGGTCCCCAGGGCAGGGAAGGTGGACACTCAAACCATCATCAAGTTACAAACAAGGAGAATGGGATAAATGCCAAGGAACCTAAAGGGCCTGGGGGAAAAGACAATGGCCAGAAGGAAGGCGAGGTGTCCGGGAGACCCTGTCCTGTTATCATACCTGGTCCTGAGGGACCGTCAGCACCCTCTTCGCAAAGGCCTGGTGACAACCAGGATGGATCAGAGGGGCCTGGGAGTAAGAGCAGCAGCCTGCTGGCCAAAAGCCCTCCCAAGGCTTTGGCTTTTAAGAAGGTGGAGGTGGTGGAATCCATTGAGAAGATTTCAACGGAGAGCATTCAGACGTATGAAGAAACCTCTGTAATTGTGGAGACGACGATTGGGAAGACGAAGGCCAACAAGAAATCAGGAGAGAAGGGCACCTAACTAACACTGAGGCCCAAGGGGAGAAGTGCCTGGCACCTCTGTGGGGGACATGCTTTCCTATGTTAGATCAAGTGATCAATGAGTGGTGGTTTCCGTTTGGATTAGCTTATAGTTGACCTGTCTGGCAGGGTCAGTGACCTTCATTAAAGTGCTTTCTTTGCTTGCATCATGTCCCTTTTGTAATTAATAGAACCTCCAATCAGCCACCCAGGGTAAGGATTGTCTCTTAAGTGGCCACCGAGCTATCCTTTTTTAAGACAGGGACATGCTTCATGTTCTGCCTGTTTATTTTGGAGACAGGGCTGTCAACATAGCCCAGTCTGGCCTTGAATCTTCAATCCTTTTGCTTTAGCCTAACAACTGCTGGGATGATGGGCACAAGCCATCCCACCCAGCTTCAGCTTGCTTCATATAGACTCATTAAGGTCCCAGACAGCGTCTGGATTTCACACAGAAGGTGCTAGTTGACTCCAGGCGCTCGTTTCTTTCTGAGCACATGGCACACTTATGTATTGGGTTGGCTGGATTGTTTCTTGGTGTGGATTCTCTCAGAAGCTGACCCTGAAGCAAACATTGAATGTAAGAAGTTTCTTTGGACCATGCTCCCAGGAAGTACCAGTCAGGGGGTGGAGAGGATCTTTACAAAAATTGTGTGTGTGTATGTGTGTGTGTGTGTGTGTGCCCCCTCAACACACGTGCTTGCATGGATGATGTGGATTGAACCCAGGGCCTTATACCTATTAAGTACAGCACACTCTCTACCACTGAGTTATATCCCCAGGCTTTAATTTTTAAAAATATTTTATCGAGAGAGAAAGAGGCACACACACAGAAAGAGAGAGAGAGAGAGAGAGAGAGAGAGAGAGAGAGAGAGAGAGAGAGAGAGAGAACACGCAGGGTCTCCTTCCACTGCAAACTCCAGACACATACACCATCTTGTGCATCTGGCTTTATGTGGGTACTGGGGAATCAAACTTGGGTCCTTCTGCTTTGCAGGCAACCACCTTAACTGCTAAGCCATCTCTCCAGCCCTTCATTTTTTTTTTTTACTCTTAGGTGTCTAGTATTCTATTAGCAGTCTAAAAATAGGTTTAACTTTTACTAATTAAAATTTATTTCTTCACATGAAGACCCCAAGGATGCTGAGTAAATGTGTTACTGTATCATAAAAAAGAGGGGGAAACATCTTGCAAGACAACTACATACTATGAAAGAGAATTCACAGGGTCACAAGTGGCATTCTATTATTTCTTTGTTAGGAGCAACAGAATACTAAATGGAGTCACCTTTCATTCAGACCCAGAGCTTTAAACAGTCTTGTTCTGAACTCATTTGAGGTTTTGAGTTCAAGATAGAAATATGCTTTTGTTGTTCTTTCTAAAAGATGACTGGAGAAGCTAAGCCATCCCTCAGTTTGAAATATTTATAACTTAAAAAGCTCAAGAGAGACTGATGGAAACCACTGGCTGGACCCTAGGACACATGAATGTGAGCTGGTGTGTCTATTATATTCAACATTAGCAGCTGCTGAAAACCCTTTCTTTCCCCCCACCGAGCCTTCTTATTTTCTGGATGATATGTCCAGTAAATATTCTTATCTGAAAAGGCAGGGGGTATCATCTTGGAAGGAAAGGGCATTTTTATATTATATTTAATCAACCATGAAAAATGGTTTGGAGGCCTGTCCTGTGACAGGTACAGTTCTGGGCTCTGTAGAGATAGCAGAGAGCAACCAGATGTGTTCTTGCCTGCCAAACCTGACATGCTGCTGCTGGTGGTGGTGGTGGGGGGTGAGGAAATGAAGAAGCCGACAGAAAAATAGATGAGAAAATAATAGAGAAGGCCAATACAAGGGCAGTTGAGAAATGGGCTTCCTCCCGGGCATCTGGGGATCAGACTCACCAAGGGCCTCCAAGAGACGGTTGAATCGGCCAAGGGAGTATACTGTAGGTCCTATCCTTCTTGGTTGAGGGCTGCTCCCCAGAACCACCCAGAACTCCCAACCTAGCCTGTGTGCATTCTCCTACAGCCACAGGAACCCTTGAGGAAGAGTCATTTATGCTCACAGCAATACTTGAGACCTGCACCCCAAAGATCTCGCCTTGTTGCCATGTATTGGCTCCTTTTTTCTTGTTTCGCTTTCCCGCTCCCCCAAATAGATGCTTCTTTCAACTCAACCACTTGCCCTTGACCACTGTTCTTAGGGCTGGCTTCTGGGAGAACCTAGCTTAAGATAGCTTTTAGCATTGGTCACCTTTCCCTGCCCAGCCATATTGGACAGTTAGCCTTGGGTTTTAATGATCCATTCTTCCCACAGCCCTGATCAGACTGGCAGTCAAGATGTTGCTGACTGTGCCCTGCTCTCAGTTACTCCAGACATCATGTAAACAGTGACGTATCAGATTGCCTCACCCAGAGTGAGTCTATTTTAGAAGTAGCTTCTGGCTCCATCTTAAGGGCGGAGGACAACTCTGGGTAGACTTGTGAATAGTACCATTTGTCTGGTACCTCCTACACACCAGACTGGTAAATGGCTTATATCTGGGAGTAGAAAGGATTTCACTATAAATTTATTGGGGGTGACTTGGGACTATAAGAGCACATGGATGTACTAAAATCATATCAGGAACACCAATCCCAAGAACTTATTGGACACCAGATGAAAGAAAGGGTGTAGTTCCCTCAGCCAGACCCTAGAAAGAAGAGGACACCTAGGACCTATCATCTGGACACCCAGTGCCATCAAGAAACTTCCCGATGTTCCAGGGGCTTCAGCTTGGCTCCATTCCACTAGGGATGATACCTATCCAATGGTATTTTGTCCATCTGGGCCTGCCATCCATCTGTCTGTCTGTTCCTCTGGACCTGGTCCTGCCCTTCACTTCCCCTGGCAGCTCTGACCCTATGGCCAGCAACGTCAGCTTCTCCAGCCTCTCCTCTAGAGGGTTACCTATCAACCTCTGCATACCTCTGGCATTTGTCAGTTTCCCCACCATGGCCCTTTAGGCCTTTTTGAAACCTTTTGCCTATTTAACCCATTGTAGTCATTCTGTAACCTATATAGATGCATAGTTAGAGAGATATATTTACTATGTGATTTGAGAGTTAACACTGGTAATTAAAATTGGAATACAAGAACGTGCGTTGGCCTGGACCAGATAGCAAGGAAACCAGGAGTTTCTGGCACATTGCTGTTATCAAAACTGCCCTACCATGTGAATTTATTGTTTGTTCAATACATTCTGACATTGAGGAAAGATACAAACATGTTCGTCTAGGTTTCTGACAGAGCGTGTTCATGACAGATATGCTTCCTTTTCTGGCTTCAGGCTTGGCAAGTCATTCAACCTGGACTCATCAGATGCTCTCTTCTAGAATAATGAAGCTAAGACTGAACTTGCCAGGGCTTGTCCTAGGATGGGGGTGTTCTGACCAGGTCACCCACTGTTCCTGCTGTGTCCACAGAGTTGCTTCAATGGCTCCTTTTCTAGGCTGGCTTTGGCCAGTTCTTCAGGCTTCACTTCTGAGAGCTACTGGACTTACTTTTTGTTTTATTTCGAGTTAGTTTCTGTTGCTTGCAACCCCACAGATCCCAAAGATAGCTGATAGCTAATGAGAATTGATGTTAACCAAGAACTGAAAGAGCTTCAATCACGTGTGTTTCCCCCAGAACAGACCCTAACCAAAGATGGCCGGGTGAGCTCCTGCTCCTAACCTACTCTTCTCTCTGGGATAACAGGGAGGAGCCTCTCCACCAACCTTGTCCCTGCTGTGCTCTGGGCGGCTTCCTCAGGGCAGAGTGGGGAACAGTGAAGGCATGTTTTAGGGAGAAATACCCCTCCCTGCTGCTTGCTTGCTGTTTCACGCTGGTGATGCTTCTGCTGGGGTCTGAATGCTCCCGTCCTGCTAAATTTATGAGTTGACATCCCTACTCGCCAGGTGATGATAGGATCAGGGAGTGGGTCCCTTGGGGGGGTGATATGTCGGGGAGCCTTCATGAGTGGGATTAGTACTCTTTGCAAAGAGGCCTCAGGGATGTCCTTTCTACCAGGTGCGGTGAGAATGAGAAGGTGTCATCTAAGAACCAGGAAGTGGGCCCTCACCAGACATCAAATCGTCATCACCTCCTCCTGGACTTTAGCTTTCAGAGCTGTGGAAATGAATTTCTGGTCTTCAGGAGTTCTCTGTCCTGTTGCACTCTGCTGCAGCAGTCTGACTAGATGAAGCCAGCTTCCTTCCATGCTTCCTCATAGAGCAGCGGCCGAGTCTGGTTTTCTACTTGTCCCCACCCAGCATTTGCAGAAGACAGCCTCATCTCAATGGCATTAGAGGCACTTATACTAGCCTGCTAAAACACCCTCTTCAGAGGTCTGGCTTTGTAGGCTTTCATTCTAATTTCTCTCCTAGGAACGGCCCATGAGTATCTGAATCCATGCCTGGCCCTACCCCAGGCAGCCAGGCTTCTTACTTATTTAGAATCTGACAACAGATTAAGTACGTTTCAGCTCCAAAGACCTCTAAGCATTGCTCACTCTCTACCAATACTGGGATTCAAACCCAGGGCCTCACGCATGCTAGGCAAATGCTTCATCAGTAAGCTATAGGCCCAGCTTCTAGGCATTGCTTTTATGAGGAGAACTGTGTGGGTTCATGCCCAAGAAGCACTATATTTACTGAGGGAAACTCGGAGAGAACTAGCTGCAAGGTGGTTTTTTCATTCTGTTTTCCCAGGCCCCATTTGCAGCTCAGATGACAGATTGGAGTGTCAGGACCAATACATATCTCTACCAGAGTTGCCTCTGGCTTTTTCACATGCAGTCATTGGTCACCATCTTTAATATATGTGTTAAAACTCCATCTCCTGGTACCAGGCTAGGTGCCCTCTTAGAGGTTGGATGGCCTGGAGACCTTCTGGGGCTGGGAGCACATTGCCTTGTGTCTTCATTGGACCAGGCAGTTTTTATGGGAACCCCTCCCACAGCCTTTACCCATGTACTACTTAAGTTTTCTCTTTTACTTTTTGAATAAACTAATGATTTTTAAATCTTTTAAAAATACTTTATGTATTTATTTGTGCACGTGTTTGTGTGTTTGTTTGTTTGTTTGTGTGTGTGTGTGTGTGTGTGTGTGTGTGTGTGTGTGTGTGTAGGTGTGCTAGGTCCTCTTGCCATTGTAAACAAAAGCCAGACACTTGAAGACTTGTTGTGTCCAGCTTACATGAATGGCTGAGGAACAGAATCTGGACCAGCAGGCTTTGCAATCAAAGCCTTTGACCACTGAGCAATCTCCTCAGACTCTCAGTTAATGATTCCTTAGACTCAGTTCATGGTGTTTTATTATTCTCCCTGCTAAACTGCTACTCTGGTTTCTGTCTCCCAGTTCGACATGAGACAGGGAAGGGATGTGTCAAACAGGTTGGTGCATTGATGAACAGGGCATCGCTGTGATCAAGCTGGTTCTAGCCCATTGGGGATCTTTCAAGAGACTGGTTAAAGAAATCTTCACGGTGCTTCAACAGGAGCTAAGGAAGCTGGGTATCTCACCATTATCTCCCTATCCTTCCTCAGTTGAGGGTGTCCTATGATTACCGTGCTCCTCTGGCCTGCTCCAAACCTGCCCTGGTGTGTCTCTGCAGTTGGTGAACATCCAGGCAGAGAGAGCAGCTGGTCTTTGGCACACATGGAAACTACAAGTGTCATCTCAGGGGTCCATGGAGACACAGGGCAGGGTTGGCAAGCTTCTCTCTAAAGGGCCAGATTGCAGGCTATACAATGTCTGTGGTAATTACTCAACCCTGCTGTCAGAGCACGACACAGACGAGGCCAAAACAAGCAGGCATGAATGTTTCCAACACGACATGCTTACAAAAAGCAGGTAATGGCTGGGTTTGGTCCATGGACTGCAGGTTGCTGGCTCTGTGACATCGAGGATGTGCCAACAGGACCGTCTACAAAGCTCAACCTACACACTGGAAGATACTGGCATCCCTACTTACCCCTTCCTTCTGCCTTCAGGATGGAAAATTCCATTTTGTTTTTTTCCTGTGACGATGCTTGTAAGGAAGTCGCTTTAAGCAACCATCACAATCAAGTTTATCCAAAATGTTTCTGTCATAGATTTGTGGTTGGGACATGGTGGTGAGTGAAGTGACCTCAGAACTCATGACATTTGGTAGCTTAATGATCAAGGGCATTGTCGGGTACCTTCTATGGTCCCAATGCTGGTCTCCATCTTCTCAGGATTGGGTAAAGCGAATCAGCACTACCAAAAAGGCCACATTGAGGCTTTCTAAGAAGAAATGGTGCTTTTGAGTTGAGATTTGTTCCCAGACCAATGACCTCATGGTGCTGGTGTCCTTACCTGTCACAACTGCCTCTTGTTTTGAACCTGGGCATCCTGGGACCAGGTTAGGCTCATTTGTTACCTGTGGTCAGTTAGGCAGTCCAAGGACTTGAAACCCAAAGAGAAAAATGTAAGTTTTAGTCTCCAGCTTGGAGCAGCCCATGGGATGTCTTCGTGGGTATGAAGGGGTTTGTTGAGGCAAGGGTAGGTGGGACACTGTGCTGAACTGGGAGGGCCAATGGGTCAGAAGTTTCCTTGATAGAAACAGGTAACAGTTGGTGTTAGACCTAGGGAACTGGCAGCCTCATTGGGCTGTTCTGAGCTCTGAACTCTGGACTGAGCTTTTTAATTGCTTTCCTACCCCATCTGGTCCCAGTCCACTCACGGCTGAGCATTAGGAGTTTAGCAATGCAAAGCCTCATCTCTCCTAATATAGCCTAATATATCTAGCCTAATATATTCTAGAATGTTTCCAAAATATTTTTGACCACCATCCACAATAAGACATATATTTTATGTCATGAGCTAATATACACAGATGGACAGACATACACACACTCTGGAAGCAGATATTTAAGGAAATAACACTCAGCCTTAATATTCATGATCTCCTTGACTGTATCCTTTTAGAAGTGCTGTTATTGACTTCCTAAATTGACTTTACAACCCACTAATGGATGTAACCCGAGTCTGAAAAACGCTGCTGTTGATCACAATCTGTGTGCTACTTATGGTACTCGTATGTCTATCATGCATATTTACCCAAGCTAGCTTTTAAGTTCTTTGGTAACTTCATCATCTGTTCCTACAATGGATGGAGGGTTTAAAAAATATTTTATTATTTATTTATTTGAGAGAGAGAGAAAGAGAAAGGGAAAAAGAGAGAGAGAGAGGAGGGAAGGATGGAGGGAGAGAGCAAGAGAGAAAGAATGGACGCACCAGGGTCTCCAGCTATTGCAAACAAACTCCAGATGCGTGCACCACTTTGTGCATCTGGCTTTATGTGGGTACTGGGGAATTGAACCCAGATCTTTACTCTCTATTTTGATTTTTAAATCTTTGTAGGCAAGTGCCTTAACTGCTGAGCCATCTCTTTAGCTCTGAGGGTTTTTAATTATATATATGATACAGCACATCTCAAAGAATTTCTGGAAGGCAATGTTTTTATTGTTGAGCCTCCTAATTTACAACATATACTTTTAAATTTACTTAAAAAATTTGTCACAGGGAGTAACAATATTAACCTGATTGTTATTCACTTATTTTTAATTTTTAAAATAAATGACTATAAATAACTATCTCTTGCATTAGGATCAGAGGTATCATAAAAACATCACTAGCTAGACATAATTCAGTGTTAATACCGATGCAAAAAATGAAATAGAGACCAAATATTTATATATAGCACTATATATTTTTATATACTATATACTCATATCAAAACTTGCCATTTCTATTAAGAAGCTGATAAGTTATTCTCTAATTTCATAAATTATACCATAACTGTGAAAATATGGACAACTATTTTATATCTCCGCTGTGCATGTAAGACATTTAATGTTTGTACACAGAGCTGTGAAATTACAGAGGTGTTGTAATGAACAAACATTTTCACCTGAATGTCCACTGGCCTTTTGCTTCAGCCAGAATCATCTTGGTATTCTCTGAATAATTTTTTAGAGATGAATATTGTGTCTGTTTCTTCAATGAATACACAATACACACATTTAGGTATATGTGTGTATATACATTTATACAAGTGTATATATACACATATATACACACATGTATATAGTCTACATATGTATATATATTTGTGTGTGCACTTATGCATACATGCACACATAATGTCCTTTGGTTTATTGTCAGACCATTGATGTGAAATGAATTCTCAATGATTTCCTTTTTTTTCTTTAAATTTAAACTGGTTTAAAAAGACCTTTGCAACAAGTAATTAATTTCTTTTAAAAATCATATTGTTACACTTAAAAGCACAATACAGGGAAAGTCATAAGTGTCAGAGAAGACAGAAATTCATGCCAATATGGGAGAAAAGAAAAGAGTGAGGTTCCTGAAATTCTCTCAAAGTTGCCATCTTCAGGGGATGGAATCAGACATTCTTGCTTTGCTGGCTTTAGTAAAACTCCAGGCTCCTCACATGCTCCATGGGAGGCCGGGCCTGGAGCCTGGGGTGGCTGAGAAGGGATCATTTCTCGGGCATGTCTGGCTCTGGGATTGTGGGGAGGGACCAGCCAATTCTTGGGCAGGACATAAAGCGATGGCAGGTGACTTTGGAAATAACTGGGAAGGAAACAGTGTCTCTGGGGTTTGAGAACTAACCTTTGGGTTGCATGTTAGATGTTCATGAGTTTCTGAGTTACCAAGATGGCAGCTATGTGCTTTCCTACAAGGCTCCCTTCAGGCCTAAAGTTACGAGCTGGCACGTCCTCCCTCACAATTGGAGGTCCATGTGAATATGGCCACTCATGTTCCCTCTTCATCCTTCAGCTTCCTCTGGCCCAGTGGCCATTTTCCCCAGCACATTAAATATCTCACAACTTGAGAAGGAAGAGATTTCTCTCCAGTAGTATTTTTGGGAAATCAAAGCCCAAGTAGATGTGAGTAAAACTGTCCAAACCAAACCAAAACACCCTTGCCTCTTACTTAATCAATGAGCCCAAGGCCACTTAGGAAAAGGAACACTCCTATTTTCCACACTAGTGAACTGCTCTTCATCAGCTTGTTGTCAGATCTGTCTTAATTTTTTTCTTTTGGATAGTTATGTGAAGAATACCAGAAATCAATTTCTCTCTCTCTCTCTCTCTCTCTCTCTCTCTCTCTCTCTCTCTCTCTCTCTCTGAACCTATTCAAACTCCAGCAAGTTTTAGCACAGCTCAGATTAGCAGCTGGTGGAAGAAAAGCCAGGTTGTATGTCATTCTGGCTGAACAGGGGGAATTAAAATTTGGATGTTGGTGGTAAATTTTTCACGCTCATGCTTTTTGGATCCCCTTTCCCTGTCCAGTATTAGGGCTCTCTGTGGATGGCATTGTTCTCACTCATCATGTCACCTTAGTTTATGCCCCTGACCAATCTTGCTAAATTCAAGCCGTTTGTCTCCTAACGGTTTGCAGTTTTCCCTTGCTTCTACAGCTGGGAGCTCACCCTCTGTGCCAGCCTTTATTTCCATGTTATGTAACAGCTCCTTAGCTGAGACCACAGACAGACGTTCTTGGAGTCACTGAGCGTGGCTTTTTTAGATGCATTCTTTTCTCAGATATGAAAATAAAATTGAGGGCAGAGCTGTTCCAGTTTTGTTTGCAGCATGTCATCCATTGAAATGACCGAAATAAAGAAGGTGGAGTCACACAGAGGACATAGATGTTGGTGGGAACACTGTATTTGGACACAGAGAATAGATGATTGCTTCCATCGGAATGAAAAGAAACACGGGCAGTGAGCCAAGCTGCAGGTCGGGAAGGTGGGGTTGCTGTGTGGGGTGGTAGGAGCTGCTAGACCCCAGCAGAGAGGCAGAGACCTGGGAAGGGGGGACGGTGGAGGTGGAGGCAGAGGTGCGGCCCTAGGTCTTCCTCAGGATGCTTTCCAGACTTCTCTCCACGGCTTCGTCCAGCTCTTCCTCCAACTCTTGCTTCTTGGACATAGCCAGCTTGGACTGGTAATCCCTCACCACCTGATCGATGTACGGGGCACTCTGTGTGCCATGCAGCATGAGAGTCCATTCCTTCAGGACCCCCTTCTGGGGTGCGCTGCCCACAAATCCTAGCTCCAAGGTCCAGGTTCCTCGGGCATCCTCCCCCCAAGAATGGGTGGTCATGAAAGGCCACTTGTCAAAGCCCACCTTGGAGTCGTCGTCCCTTGGACGCCGGCTCAGCAAGATGGACTTGGTGCCCATGGGGGAAGTCATGTTGATGTTCAGGTCTCCTCTCCTGCTGGCGTTGACTGTGATGACAGCTTGGACATGCTCCAGGTAGCGGACGAAGTTTTCCTTCCCCTCACATGCATCTGTTGTGAGGGTCAGCACCAGTTTGCCCGTAGATGGTATTTTCCTGAGGACAGAGAGAAGAGATCTGGTGAGGGAAGGCGTGGACACTATGCAAGGGGATGGGGGGAGGCCACTTCTGGAAGCACAGGGGCTTTGGAGTTAATCATTAAGACAGTCTTCAATTTAATTTCAATGCCAGCTATGCAAATCTGAGCAAAGTCCTATACTTAGACCCTTCCCTCTCAAGGGAGGCATCCCTCACACATCCTTCAAGCCCCCTCGGAGTCACCTGCTTCCCACTGAGACTTCTTCCAGCTTCTCTCCTGCTCGCTGCATGGGTACCTACTCAGCCTGTGTGCAGGGCACCTAAAGGTGTTAGAGATTTAACCTTCTACCACTAATTGACAGGATAAGTTTGATAAACATATCCTGGTTTCCCTGTTTCTTAGTGGAATGACTCAATGTCCTCAACGGGCAAAACCTTGTTTCAGGGTTGACTTTTGGGATAATCTATACTGAGGCAGAAATTCATAGTGCCTTTTTACAAAAGGTGCTAAGTACCTCAATAAATAAAATCTATCGATAATATACATATTCTTACAGGTTGAATATTCCTTAGTGGATATTCTTGAGACCTTAAGCACATCTTCAGATTTTGGAATATGTACTTATAAATAATAAAATATTTTTTGGGATGTAACCTAAGTCTAAATAGAGAATTCATGCGAATATTGTATACACCTTAAATACCTGTCTATAGGTAATTATAAACACCTGCTCACACTGTGGGACCTTGTTTAGGCTACATGTAGGGCATACCTCTGTGCCCTTGTTTTTTGACTAGGAATTGCATGAAGTCCAGTGTGGGATTTTCTACCTGTGGCATCATGTTGATATACAAAAAAGATTTGGATCTTGGAGCATCTTTGATTTGAAGATTAGGGCTACTCAATTCCTTTGTCACTAAAAAATGCTGAAGTTGGGTTGATTAATTCTAGTGGAAGTCTTAAAAAAGAAAAGAAACCACAAGGGACTCTAGAGGTCTTTTTGGCCACAAAATTAGAGACCCTGATGGGGGGCTGGTGGTCAGCCCAGGGGTTCTCTACACGACCTCTTCTCACTGCTACTCTCTTTCTGGAGATGGCCTTGAATGTGGGAAGCTCCAGGGTCCTTGCGCTCTAATAAAGGAAACTACACTTGAGGACTGCTCCGTGTGATAGGAAGGGAACAAACTTATCTGGATTCTAATTCTGTTTGTATACTTACTGGTCTTGAGAAGTTGTGCAAATTATTGAAGCACTCAAAGTCTCACCATCATTGTGAGGAGATCTTTGATTAATGAGACCGTGGATAAAAGCCCCAACCACAGTGCCTGGCTCATAATACAAGTTAGGGTCCATTGTCAATGACGTCCTTCTTCCACAAGATATTATTTTGGAGCCTTAATAGCAGATATTTGAATATTTTTTGGTAATGATTGATATTTTTTACATTCATTTATTTGCAAGCAGCAAGAGAGAGATAGAAGAGAGACAGAGAGAATGGGTGCACCAGGGCCTCCAGCCACTGCAAAGAACTCCAGATGCACATGCTACTTTGTGCATCTGGCTTTATGTGGGTAGTGGGGAATCGAACCCAGGCCATTAGGTTTTACAGGCAAATGCCTTAACCACTGATACCACTGATCCAGCTCTCCAGCCCATGACTGATACTTTTTCAAGTACACATCTTCTAGAATCCATTATCAGAAGGTTCTGGCCACACAAACCCAGCTTGGAGCAAGCCTGATTCAACATTGATCTTGGAATCAAGATCACAAACCCAAGAGGGCTTTTTTTTTTTCAAGTTAGGGTCTGGCTCTAGTCTAGGCTGACCTGGAATTCACTACATAGTCTCAGGGTGGCCTTGAACTCATGGTGATCCTCCTACCTCTGCCTCCCCAGGGCTGGGATTAAAGGCGTGCGCCACCACACCCACTTCCAAGAGGGCTTTTTGAAGCACAGACTGCATTTGATGCATTAAGGCTTTCTCCCTGGAGCAAATTGGAAGTATGTGCTTAGGTAGTCTCCATGGGGGCAGTGCTGCTCACCATTGATCCAGAGCTATGGACAAAGCAGCCATTGGTTATGGAGGCCCAGTGATGGTAATGTCAATGGCCTTTTGGTCTTAGGCTCTAGGGAAACTGTCTAGTCCATTGGAGAACCAACTTTGGAGGTCAGGTTATATATGTGTACATGCATTCACTCATATACAAAGCATAGTTATGAAAGGCCTATAGTACTGGCCTATAGAACTTCCTCCTATGGAGGGAAAGTTCAGCACTTATGTTCTCCATCAGGGTAGCCACTGACTACAGATGACTATTGAACACTCGAAATGCAGCTAGTGGGAGTGGAGGGCTGATTTTTTTTTTGTTTTCTTTTTTAAAAAATATTTTATTTATTCATTTTCAAGCAGAGATACACACACACACACACACACACACACACACACACACACAGAGCACACCAGGGCCACCACCTTGTGGGCCTGGCATATGTGGGTCCTGGGGAATT
The DNA here is from genome assembly GCA_004024765.1 of Zapus hudsonius. NCBI lineage: Eukaryota > Metazoa > Chordata > Mammalia > Rodentia > Dipodidae > Zapus > Zapus hudsonius. Next base: position 26,795 of record PVHP010022163.1, read on the forward strand.
GAACCAGGGGCCTTAGGCACTGGAGGCAAGTGCCCTAACCGCTGAGCCATCTCTCCAGCCCTGAATATGTATTAAAAATATGTATTTGATTTTAATTAAATTTTATTTATTAATTTGATCAAATAACCATTGGGATCTGTTATTTTCCTATTGAAAAGCCCAGGTAGAAATTGTTTGTGTTGCTGAAATTGGCTGTGATAAGAACTAAAGGATTTAGAAGCGCCCTTGGGCTTCTGTTTCCAGGACAGCCAGGTTTTGTCTGGTTCACAAGCTCTGGGAAAATGCAGGATTTTAAGCCACATTTCTGGAGGTCTCTGGAACACCCATCACTACATTTGGCCACAGGGTTTCTGTGCGGACAGGTCCAGAAGGGAGACTTCCTAAAGTGGTGACAGAGGAGAGCTGGAGGTGACTGCCTGGTGTCAGGAAGAGAGGCCCTGAGCTTAGTCCTTCTCTTCTGGGTTTGCTAGAAAGTTCAGTAAGGAAATCCACAAGCCACAAAATCAGAACCTCTCCTTCCCTTGATGCCATAAAACCCACTCACTCCTTGTCTGCCAAACGAAAGTCGTTAACTAGTATATATGTGTGTGGGTGTGTGCCTGTATTCTTGAGACAGAATAGAGAAAGCTAGGCAGGTCTCAGCTAGGGACAGAGGCCCAGAGGAGACCAGAAGATGCCCAAGTCTGATTTCTCTTGACACAAGAGTGAACACTCCTCACTTGGATTAGAATTTGCGCCTGACATTGATCTGTAACGCCCTGCTGATCCAGCCCCACCCAGATATGGGTGGACTCTATGATCCATCTTCCAGATCAAACAACAAATCAGATCCTTCCCCGCCTACCTGAACTAAACACCATAAAGGTGGCAGCCTGGCGGGGGGAGGCTCTGCTTCCTGGGCTCTTCTTCGTGAGACACGCTTCTTCCTGGGACCCTCTCCTCTGCCTCTGGTGTGGTCTGAGCTTCCCCCACAGTGAGTCTGGGTTCCCAGCCCCACCGGCTGTCTGGCCTGGTGGCGAAGGGAGACCTAACCCTGTCTTTTAGTGTCTCTTTAATTCTGGTCTCTCTGCTCTGCCTGTTGGTTTCCAAGTTGCCATGTGTAGATTCCCACTCTGGATCAGACATCTTCTTCTACCCCCTCTTCCCCCTTGAGCTGATGGCAAGTGTGTTCA
>PVHP010022164.1:0-22374 GCA_004024765.1 Zapus hudsonius
AGAGAGAACCAGGGCCACCACTTTGTGGGTCTGGCTTATGTGGGTACTGGGGAATTGAACTGGGGGCCTTAGGCACTGGAGGCAAGTGCCTTAACCGCTGAGCCATCTCTCCAGCCCCAGAATTACAGTTTTTTAAGAAGCAAGTCTACACTGAGTTTTTTGGTCTTTAGGCAAGAAGAAAGATCATAAAGTAATGGCTTGCCAATGGGACTCCCTTTGGGTAACATTTTGTTTTGTTTTGTTTTAGTTTGGTTTGTTTTTTGGTTTTTCAAGATAGGGTCTTGCTCTGTTCCAGGCTGACCTGGAATTCACTCTGTGGTCTCAGGGTGGCCTCGAAGTCCTATCTCTGCCTCCTGTGGAGTGCTGGGATTAAAGGCATGCGCCACCACGCCCGGCTGACATTTTTTTTTAATCATCCTCTTTCCCATTTCTTCTTTCCTTCTTCCCTGTCCCGTACTTTCTCTTTTTTTTTTCAGCGCTGGTGCTGGAAGTCAGCTATATACCCTCCCAGCCCTTATATGTGGTTTCAATCTGTAGCTGGAGGAAGTGTGGGCATTTCCTTTGCTAAATCATCTGGGGAGGATTTCTTAGGCCTATCTAGAAAAGCAAATGTGGTTGGTTAAGTCTTCTTAGCTCCCCAAGAAGCCATCAACTCACTGCTGTGTTCCTAAATGGACTTGTTCCACTTTAAGCTTGTTTCTTTTCTTTCTTTTAAAAAAAAATATATATATATATATTCTAGCCGAGTGTGGTGGCGCACACCTTTAATCCCAACACTCGGGAGGCAGAGGTAGGAGGATTGCCATGAGATCAAGGCCACCCTGAGACTACATAGTGAATTCCAGGTCAGCCTGGACTAGAGCAAGACCCTACCTCAAAAAATATACATATATATATTATTTGAGAGATAGTGAGACAGACAGACAGACAGACAGACAGACAGACAGACAGACAGACAGAATGTGGGCACCAGGGCCTCTAGCCACCAGAAACAAACTCCAGACACATGCACCACTTTGTGCATTTGGCTTTACGTGGGTACTGAAGAATCCAACCCGGGCTGTTGGGCTTTGCAGGCAAGTGCCTTAATTGCTGAGCCATCTTTCTAGCCCTAGGCTTGTTTCTGTGTGAATAACAGTGTTAGATTTTATCTCTTTGCCTCAGAGTATGTGTGTGTTATTTTGTTTCGAGGCCATAGTAGCTAACAGTTGTGTTTCCTGTGAGCTGGCAGCATGCCTTTACGAAAGTTATTTCATTGATACACACTGTGGCAAGTCAGGTACCATTACCCAAACTCTTTCACGATGAGAAGACTGAGGCGTCCAGAAGCTAAAGAGAGTCCACCAGCAGTAAGGTGCAGAAGCAAGCCTACACATCTAACTAGTCTGACTCCAGAGCCGTTCCACCCCTCCACCCTTTCACATTAGGCTGCTCTTTTTAAAAATTAAGGGCTGGGGAGATGGCTCAGTGGTTAAAGGCTTTTGCTTGCAAAGCCTGCCAGCCAGCATTGACCCATGTAAAGCCAGATGTACAAAATGGCACATGTGTCTGGAGTTCCCTTGGCAATGGCTAGAGGTCTTAGTGCACCTGTACATATTCTCTTTTCTTTCTCTCCTCACAAATAAATAACTATAAAATTAGTTAATTTGGCTGGGCATGGTGGCGCACACCTTTAATCCCAGCACTCAGGAGGCAAAAGTAGGAGGATTGCTGTGAGTTCAAGGCACCCCGAGACTATGTAGTGAATTCCAGGTCAGCCTGGGCTAGAGCGAGACCCTATCTCATAAAACCAATAATGATAATTAATGTGTGTGTGTGACCAGGTAGAGTGATGGAGAAAATGCTAAAGCCGTATGAGCACATATCTAATTGTCTCTTAGGGGTGTCAGTAGGTGTCAGAATCATCCCCAGCTGCTCAAGTTCAATTGGTTTCATTGAAGGTGTTGGTCAGAAATAAAGAGTTCATGTGAAGCAGGGGCCAAGGAAATATGGCAGGCATTTTAAGAATACGTAACCAGCCAGCACAGAAAATGTATTTTAAGAAACCATATCTCTGTTATGAAAAGGCCCACAGAGAATTGAGATGGAAAATTCTTTCAAATTAGATGTGCTTTCTGCTAGTATGTTTCAAGTTTACTTTTTTCATTTTTGTCTTTTTCCATACCTTCTACCTGCATTTAATTTCATCTCCTTTGGTCTCTCATAGGAGCAGGGCCAGTATTTTGGTTATAGAGGTGCTTTTGCCCTTTGCTTTATTGTCAGTTCAGCCTGGGAGGTTTCCTCCTCTTTGTCAAAGGTCCCAGGGGGCTCGGACCATCAATGGAGGAGCCTAGCAAAAGTCCTGTCTCTACTTTCTCAAAAACAGAATGAAGGTCACCAATTGCCTAGATTATAGCTGAACTTCATACGGTGACTCAGAGGCAAGGTTTTAAGTCTAGAAAACATTATTAAAACTATGAAGGAGTCTGTTGCAGAATGTTCAATATGGGGCGAAGGAAGACAAACACCCAACATGACCTGGTCTCCTTGTCTCTGAGCCTGTCCTTCCCGCATCCGCAGGCTGCCACTCAGCAGGAAGCTGCATGTCTTGTCCTCATGACTGGATGGAGACTCGAGGCAGCTTGCTCTGTGGCTCTGTGGCTTCTTCCCTCCGGCATCTTTATTGAAGGCCTGGGAAGGGAGCCAGGACATGTGATGATGTTTGTTTCTATAGATACTCCACTTTCTTTCTTTCTTTCAGATCAGATTATCGTGTGTTGGTGGCGACAGGTAAAGAATTGCTCGGGAACACACAGGGACAATAAATACACGTACGACTTTATCCAGACAGAGGACTGGGCTGCTCCTGACCTGGGAGGGTGCTTTGTTCTGGGACTGGTGAGTAGCTACATCTTCCTGTTTCTGTTTCGGGTGGCCTGTTACTTAAATCTCAACCCCTTGGAGAATCTAAATGAGACTTTCACTGGTCTTAGTTAAAATACAGAATATCCAGGGACTATTATAGTGTTTGCATTAGTCAGCTCAGCCAACTTTCCCGTATTCTCCTTGGAGACTAGGTAAGTGCTGATCTACCCAGAACAGACTTTTTTTTCTTCTATCAACCACTCAGTGTAGGTCACAATTTTCTCAACTGTAAAATGTGTATGAGGGTCTCTGACCTATCATGGTGTGACTTAATGACTTTGCAACAGTGTAAAAGCATATGCCGAGCTTTGATGATCCCCTCCCTCCAGGCTAGTGATGGTAGTGTGGTGCTCGCTCGGCAGCCACAGCAGGCCACAGCGCCCACCTCCCATTGCAGTGGGCTGTGCAGCCCAGCTGGATGGACAATAGGTTAGGCACATTTCATGCATTTCCAGCTTAAGGTTATGTTCAATTTACTATGGGTTTACCTCATAGCAAGCCAAGGAGTATCTAGATGGGGTCATGACGATAGCTAGAACCACTCATCTAAAGTCCTGTGCTTGACACTTGACACGTGGTAGGGGCTCACTAGTTGTAGATGGCCCTCCCAGAGCTCCTCTACCCTGTCCTCTACCATGAACATGCTATAACGTAGTAAAGCCTGCATTATGCTGTGACTCATCATTCAGATAAATACCAGGCTCACCACCCCAAGGAGTCACTCTAAGGTCGCCACCTAGATTGGTCCCAATCTAGGACTGAAGAAGTAGGGGATTCCCTCTTCCTTCACCTTCCTGTTCTTTGTTACCACGATTAGTGGTCCTAGCTTCTGTCCCCTGTCCCGATTCTTCCATCCTGGACAGAAGATGCCATCCTTCCTCTTCAGAAAGCCTCCTCTAGGGAGTCTGTCTGCAGAGTTAAGGAGCAGCCTCAGGGTTTCTTAGCTACATTTTCTAAAACTCAGGGCTCCATAATCCCCATTCACCCAGGCTGATTCCTAGAGGCAGGGTGGGGTAGGAAGGGCAGGAGGAGGGTGACAAGGGGAAGAAGAGCTGCCTCTTCCCTCCAGCAGCCAAAGCCAGCTCGCCAGGCTGCACAGAAGATGTCAGAAAGTGCCCTCAGTGTGGCCTGGGCAGGAGAGGCCCTGCGTGCTCATGGTTGGGTCAGCCATGATTACCCATCATGGTCCTACTGACTGAAAATCTGGGAGATGGGAACTGGAAGGTGAATGGAACACACACACACACACACACACACACACACACACACACACACACACCTCCATGCATCTTCTGAATTGGATCTTTCTAATCCTTCTTTTTGGCAGCAAATAAGAAGCTTTTTGCTCATTTCTAGAGAACTTTAAGATAAAGGGTGGCATGGCAGCGTGTGCAATTTACTTACATCACAGGTACTTTTAGTTTCAATCATCGAGACTTGCTGATGTCCCCAAATCCCAACTCTGAGCAGCAGGACAAGTGTGACTTAAAAGCAGTCCCTTGGGACAGGGCAGCTGGAAAGGAAGAGAGGGTCCACAGGGGACGAGGAATTGCTATGTATAAGTCTCAGTGATATGCTGAGGGCACGGCTTGAGGGAAGACGTTTCTATGAGGAAGAAAGAAAAGACAGGAGGTGTGTAGAAGGAGGAGGTCAAAAGGGAACAGGAGAATAAAAGTGGATGAAAGACAGAGAACAAGAAGGGAGAGAGACATAGGATGCCAAATAAGAGAGGAGGTTTCCACAAGGCTCTCTCGCTGCTGGAAGAGAGGACCTATTCAGGAAGCCTTTGAGCTAGGCCTTTGTGGGCTATTAGAGGGGACTCATTAGGGCCTGTCAGAGGGCTGCATTGTCTCCAAACAACAGTCCCCTGCCATGTGTAACCACTGCAGCTCTCTCTCTCACTCTGTAGCTCTTGGGGCTTGCTCTCTAAGTTACTGCTGTGGCCACAATGACATTTGTGAGGAAGATGGTCTCCTACCCCTAGTGACCACAGTGACAGTCTCAAGAAGAGCACCCTTACCTCCTTGCTAAGCTAGTGCTACATTTCAGAGTTATGGCCTCCTTGGAGTGAGATGTATTAAAGCTGCAAGTGACTTAAGAAAAAGAAATTGTGTGCATGTGTGTGTGCATGTGTGTATACATGTGTCACGATGGGCATGTAGAAGTCAGAGGATAACCTCAGTGTGGCTGTCCTCTCCTTCCACCTCCTTTAGAGACGAAGTCTCTTTGTTTTGCTATTGTATTCTACAGACTAGCTGGCCCAGGAGCTTCCGGATTCGCCTGGTTCTGCCTCTCATTGGCACAAGTGCTTTGGGATCACACATGTGTTTCTCACTTTGTGTTCAGCTTTACATGGGTTCTGGGGAGTATGGAACTTGGGTTGGCAGGCTTTGCAAAGCAGAGCATGGCCAGGCTCAAGGAATGGTGAGTGAGTCTGTGACTCTGACAGCGCATGTGATCCCTCAATGTTCCCTGCCTCCCTAGCTGTCCACAAAGTCCTCTGAGGGTGTCTTGTCACCCTGAAGGTCCTAGCCAGCAGAAAGTTGAGAGGCTCCCCTGTCTTCTTCTATTGAGGCAATGAGTCTCTTGGGGATGGTCTGTGCCTTACAGCATATAAAGTCTTTCATTAATATACATGAACTTTGTTCTGTACTCTGATGTCCAAAGATGCTACCTTCTACACCAATAAAAACAGTTTGACTTGGGGATGAGCATATGGTTCAGTGACTGTATGTCTCTTGTTGTCTAGAAGCACAAAGGGATGGGGAGGTAGTCTGTCCAGTTAGCACAGAGTGATCATTTGACTTTTCAAATTCAAGCCACCGAACCCTTTAGAGCTAGAAGGCTACTCTGCAGGAGGAGGGCTTCTAACTCACAATCCTTCTAGCTTCACCTCCCCAGTCCTGAGATCACACTACCACCTCAAGCTAGTTCCCAAATTCTCCTCCTCCTCCTCCTCCTCTTCCTCCTCCTCCTCCTCCTCTTCCTCCTCCTTCTTCTTCTTCTAACTTTTTTGAGGCAAGGTCTCACTATAACTCAGGCTAAACTGGAGTTCATTCTGTAGTCCAGTATGGCCTTGAATTCTGGGTGATCTTTCTACCTCAACTTCCCAAATGCTGGGTTTAAAGTCATGAGCCATCACACCCAGCTTTAGTTCTCATATTCTTCCCTACCCCCACCCCTCCAGGTAGGGTCTCACTCTAGCCCAGCAGATCTGGACCTTACATGGATACTGGGGAATCAAACCCAGGCCATCAGACTTTGCAAGCATGAGCCATCTTCCAGCCTCCACAAGTTCTTGAAATGGTTTTCCTTAGGGAATGAAGCTTTTTAGTAATTTGCAAAGAAAAGAGAAAAGTAAAATCCTATAAGGTTTTTTCCACATAGCTATTTTTTTAAAAGGGCTCAGTCTACTTAAAGAAAAATATTTGTGTGTGTGATGTGTGTGTATATGTGTTTATGTGTGTATGTATGTATGTGTGTATGTGAGTGTATATGTGTGTATGTGTGTATGTATGTATGTATGTATGTATGTATGTGTGTGTATGTGTGTTGGGAGGAAGGGTTATACCAGGGCCTCTTTCCACTGCAAACAAGCACCAGCTCTGAATGCCACTCTTTGAATCCAGCTTATGTTGGTGGGTTGGAAGTTGAACCCCGAGCAGGTAGGCTTTGCAAGTAAGTACCTTTAACCACTGAGCAATCTTCCCAGCCCCTCATCTGCTTTTTAGTACTGGATATCTTTCCATTTTTAGACTGATAGTGATGGTGATATTTTAAATACACTCTTTTTAAAAATACTTTTCTTTATTTAAGCAAGGTGGGGGGAAGAGAGAGAGGGCGGGCATGCCAGGGCCTCTTGCTGCTATAGACAAACTCCAGACACATGACCACTTTGTGCCTCTGGTTTTATGTGGGTACTGGGGAATTGAACTCAGGTTGTTAGGCTTTGCAGGCAAGCGCCTTAACCACTGAGTCATCTCTCCAACCCATAGTGTGGATTTTCAGAGTTCTACATGCTATGTATTCTGTGCAAATGGCTCTGCAAAACATGTGAGAAATATGACAAGGTCTCTGATAGTCAAATGATCTGTACTAAATTTTCTTTTCTCTCTCCCGTATACACAATCAACAATATACAAAGTGAATCTCTAGCCCCCCCCCCCCAGCTTTCTGGATTTCCTTCTTTGACATGCCTGGTTTGCCCTTAAGAGCCCTAGGTGCTGGCCGTCTCTTCAAGGTTATTTCTCAAGGTCTCGTTCATTAAAGTACTTGTCATACAAGAGTGAGGACCTAAGTTCAGATCCCCAGCACCCACATAAAAGTTGGGTGTCATGGCACATGCCTGTAATCCCAGCACTGGAGAGGTAGAAACAGGAGGATCCCTAGGACTTGCCGGCTAGAGCTAGTCTAAGCAAATTGGTGAGCTCCAGGTTTGGAGAGACACTGTCTCAAAAATAGCATGGAGAATGATTGAGGAAGACCTCAATCACCTGGCCTCAACAAGCATGCGTGCACACGCACCTATGCAACACTTGTGTCCATGTACATAGGAACACACATGCATGCACTCCACAGACAGAGTCAGCATTGAGCTCAGACTCCGCATGTCTGATCTGCATTAGATGACCTTTGTGCCACTTGCTGGCTTATCAATTCTGTATTTAACTGGCTTACCCTATGCTTACCTGATCTAATTTAAATTTCCTGATGGTAAAACTGTTTCTTCTCTTTCTTTGTTCAGTCAGCAACTCTCCACCCCCTTGGAGCTATTTTTTTCTGGAGACCGAGGCACAAGGCTGGAAGCTGAGGGTTGGGTAGATGCCTGCAAGGACAATTCCTGAGGCTGTGTTTGAGATGACAGAGGACAGTGAAAACCCTGAAGTCAGTTCTAGAACACAATTGCCTTGGGGAAAAAAAAAACCTCAGTTCTGACCCCTTTGGATAAGGAAGAGGGTATTTCAAGCTCCATAGAAAAAGGTAGGGGACAGAGAGGAGAAAAATGGGGACACATTCACAAGATTTGCTCATACAATGTATATACTTATTCATAATAAGGTATATAAAAAAGAAAAAGCTGCTTGAGAGAAGAGAAAGTTCCTTCCTATTCTGGAACCTTCCCAGCTTCCTCTCTGGAGCAGGCTACTGAATTGAAGAACATATTCGTCTCTCTCTCCAGCCTCTAAGCAAAAGCAATGACCGTGTTCCTCCCCCTCAGTGTTGCCACTGTCTGGGAGGAAGGCTGCCAGCTTTGTGTTTGCTGTCCCAATCCAGAAGGGAGGAGCTCAGACTAAAACAGAGGTTACACTTTGCCTGGGGCACACGCAAACATACAAAATGTAAGAAAGAGAAAGAAAGAAAGGAAGGAAGAAAGGAAGAAAAAAGAAAGAAAAGAAAAGAAAGAACAGGGAGCTCTTCCTGCTCAGAGGCAGTTTCTGGCCGGTTTAGAGGGCTCTCAGCCCAGTCTGCAGATCAATGAAGACAGTAGGTCATTCAGCCTAAAACGAGCCCATTCAGGCCTTTGTGCTGCGGCCCACAGGACTGTGATCCTCTGCAGAGAGAGGCTGGGAGTCACTTTGCCCATGGTCTGGAACCAAAGTGCTTTAAGAGAGGAAGAAGCACAGAACCAGTCTCACAAAAGGAGCCTCAGCTGTGTTCATTGAAAATTTTGTTGTGGACAAGCCAAAGGGCAGACGTCAAACCTTGGCAGACAAGGTTTGACGTCTCTCACTTCATCTGCCAACTGTCTGAATCAGAGAACAGAAAAGAAGGGCCCCTCTGCTAGCCCCACCTGGCATATAAATTGTCTTCCAGAAGATTCGTTTATCCTGGACTAAGTACCAAAGAACAGTAGCCTGGATTAGCAGAAACTTAAAAAAATTATTTTTTAAAAATTTGTTTGTTTACATTTATTTATTTATTTATTTATTTATTTATTTATTTATTTATTTCTTTATTTAACAGAGACAGGGAATGGGTACACCAGGGCCTCATGCTGCTACAAATGAACTTTAGACGCATGTGTCACTTTTTTTGCATTTGGCTTTAGGTGGGTACTGGGGAATTGAACCAGGGCCAGCAAGCTTTGAAAGCAAGTACTTTTAACCACTCAGCCACCCCTCAGCCCCTTCTCCTTTTTTTTTTTTTTTTTAAACATTTGGATATCTGCTAGGCTAAGTGTGAATGGACTTTGGCTCCAATTCAGCAGTTAAGCAATTTGGGACAGTCATGGTGGCAAACAGCTTTTCAAGCTTGGGCAGTTGCCTAGCTTCTTTGAGTCTCAGCTTCTGCATTTGTACAAGAAAAGTGGAGAACTAATGCAAAAAGTTAAATTAAAAGTAAGCCTAGGGATGGAGAGATGGCTCAGCGGTTAAGGCACTTGCCTCCAGTGCCTAAGGCCCTGGGTTCAATTCCCCAGGACCCACATAAGCCAGACCCACAAGGTGGTGGTCCTGGTGCGCTCTCTCTCTCTCTCTCTCTCTCTCTCTCTCTCTCTCTCTCTCTCCTTGAAAATAAATAAAATATAAAAATAAAAAAAACAAGCCTATGTAAAATCAGCTGCTCAGAAAGTTCTCAACATTGTTACCTACTGCTTCCAGCTACCTGCCTTGCTTCTGAAACTTCCAAAAGGGGATGTCAGACTTCTGAAGAGGAAAACAAGTAATTCTCTCATGTCAAAGGCTGCATAGACTTTCTGTCACGGTGCCCCTTCCCCAGGCAGGTGAGTGAAGGCTACCATTATTAGTAGTACTCATACAGGGGTTTCCCATGGCATCAACCTGCTCTTTGGCAGCTTGTCCTGGTAGAAAAGAGAGAGGGAGGTTTAGAGTCCAGAAGGAACCTTTGTTCCTGGGCTGCACTTACTAGTCCCTAGGAGGGACTTCAGTGTCATGCCACAAACCTGGAGCTTGAGGCTCACCCTTGTTCCCTCCATTACTTAAGTGGTCCTTCATTTCTGGAGGAGCCACTCCCTAAGCATCTTTCTTCATCTTCAGACAATCCTGTGACAGTGGTTTTCTTTCAGGTTAACTGAAATTTATCTTCTTATGCATTGTAGTTCTGAGATTCTGGTCCTTGGTCATCAACAGAAACGGGCTTGGGCTGAAGAGATGACTCCCCAGTACCCACATAAAGCCAGATGAACAGAATGGCTCAGTTTGCAGTCACAAGAGGCCCTGGCATGCCCATTATCTTTCTTCTTATAAATAAATAAATAAAAATATCTTTCAAAAAAGAAAAACTGACTCCATGTTTCACATATCAATAAAAAATTCTCGTAACTCATTATGGACAATAAATATATATTAAAAAAAATCAGAAAAAGTAAGAACTGATATTTTCTAGTGTTCTCATCGGACCCCTGGTAGCTATCTCCCAGTTACTTGTGCATATGGAGGACACTCAAGATTCCAGTGGTGGCTGGAGCGATGGCTCAGAGGTTAAGGTGCTCACCTGTAAAACCTAAAGACCTGCCTTCAATTCCCTAGTGTCCATGTAAAGCCAGATGCATAAAGTGGCACATGCAACTGGAGTTCATTTGCATTGGCTAGAAGCCTTGGCATGTCCAATTTTTCTCTGTCTCATTCTCTGTGTGTCTCTCTCTGCTTGTAAATAAATAAATAAATAAAAATATTTTTAAAAACAAAAAAAAATTCTCATCTTGTTTGATAATAACAAACTTTAAAGTTTTTTTCCAAGGCCACTGAGTACCGAATTGTTTCTATTTCCATTTCTTTGGTTCATGCGTTCTCTTTTGTGCTGTGCTGGTCAGCTTTCTAGCACTTTAACAAAATGGCCTGGGAGTGTAGCTTAGTGGGATAGTACTTACCTAGCATTGGTGAGTTCTTGAGTTACTTCCCTAGTTCTGGAACAAGAAAGAGCATGAAAGGCCAATAAACATAAGAAGATACTTTCAGGGCTGGAGAGATGGCTCAGTGGATAAAGGTGCTTTCTTCAAAGTCTAAGGGTCTGGGTTCAATTCCCCCAATACCCACATAAGTCAGATGCACAAAGTGGTGCATGTGTCTGGGGTTCGTTTGCAGTGGCAGGAGACCCTTGCATGCCCATTCTCTCTCTTTCATAAATAAATAAAAATACTTTAAAAAGATACTTTGGAGCTGGGTGCAGTGGTGCACACCTTTAATCCTAGCACTTTGGAAGCAGGGGTGGCAGGATCTCTGTGAGTGAGTTTGAGGTCACCCTGAGACTACATAGTGAATTCCAGTTTAGCCTGGGCTGGAGCAAGACCTTACCTCAAAAAAACAAAGCAGAAAAAAAAGCTACTTTTAATGTTATCATGAATCAAAGAAATGTAAATACACACCATTTTAAATTCACTGGGTTGGCCAAAAAAATTTAAGTCTCTTAGTGGTGGCGCAAGTCTTTAATCCCAGCACTTGGGAGGCAGAGGTAGGAGAATCACCGTGAGTTCAAGGCCAGCCTGAGACTACAGAGTGAATTCCAGGCCAGCCTGGGCTAGAATGAGACCCTACCTCGAAAAACCAAAAAAAAAAAAATTAAGTTTTTTAATATCAAGTGTAATAAAGATGTTTTTCGTGTGTGTCGTATGCATGTATATAAGTGTGAGGGCACGAATGTATTTGTGGGTGCCTGTGAGGAGGTCAGGGATGATGTCAGTTGTCTCCATTAATCCATCTCCGTCTTGTCTCCCAGAACCTAGAGCTCAGATGCCAGCTCGCCCTGCCTCCACTTCCCCATCTGAGATAAGATGTGTGAGCCACCATGCTGGACCTTTCGCATGGGCACTGGGGATCCAAACTCAGCTTTTATGCTTGCATAGCATGCATGTTACCCATTGAGCCATCATTCCCAGCTCTAATTTTGATCTTTTTTTCGTTTTGCTTTTTTCAGGTAGGGTCTCACTCTAGTTTAGGCTGACCTGGAATTCACCATGTAGCCTCAGGATGGCCTCGAACTCACGGCAATCCACCTACCTCTGCCTCCTGAGTGCTGGGACTAAAGGTGTGCACCACCACACCCAGCCTAATATCGTTCTTTTTTTAAAAAAATATTTTATTTTATTTTTTAAAATTTTACTTTATTTATTCATTTTCAAGCAGAGATAAGAGACAGAGAGAGAGAGAGAGAGAGAGAGAGAGAGAGAGAGAGAGAGAGAGAGAGAGAAAACCAGAGCCACCACCTTGTTGGTCTGGCTTATGTGGGTCCTGGGGAATTGAACCCGGGGCCTTAGGCACTGGAGGCAAGTGCCTTAGCCGCTGAACCATCTCTCCAGCCCCTAATATCATTCTTTATGACTGAAAAAACTCCATTGTGTATAGTATATATAATACTAATTCCTTCATTCATCTATTGATAGACAGCCTGATTTTATAACTTGGTTATTGTGAAGTGCTGTAATCAATATGGATGTGCAGGTATCTCTGTGGTGAGTTAATACCAGTCCTTTGGAGTGCTTTAGCTGGGTCATATGTAGTTTTATTTATTTATTTTGTGAGAAATATCCATAGTGGTTTCTGTTAGGATCAGAATGTATCCACTTTGGACTGTGATTGCCACTTCACAATTGCAACTGTTTCCCAAGAATGACTCAGCCCAGCCATCCCAACGACCACTTCCCTGGAATGGCCTAAATCACCTGCCCGATTATCTACCTGCAGTGACCCAAGCCCTGAAGAGAGGTGGACCACCTGTAACCAAAAATTCCAATGACCCGCTGCCCTGTAAATATCCCCTAGTCTGTAAGGGATTTTTACATGCCTGCTCAGAGCCTGTCTCAGCTGCTGAGACCCATCTTTTCTTTTGCTTTATCTCCTATGAGTTTCCATAGTGGTTGGACTAATTTTCACTCCCATCAGTAATGTATAAAGTTCCCTTTTTCTCACACCCTTGCTAGCACTTGTTGTTATGTTGTTATGTAATGAGAGCCATTCTGACTGGGTTTTGTTTGTGTGTTTGTTTATAGCTAGGGTTTGCTATGTAGCCCAAGCTAGCCTCAAACTCTGTTTAGTCCAAGTCTGTCTTAACATCTTGAGTACTGGGATTACAGGCCTGTGCTTGTACATAAAGGGGAGAATCTCTTCATGCTGCTGGTGGGAGGTTGGTACAAACCCACTAGAGGCCATTCGGCCAATGATCTTCAAACTGGAAGTGTCTCTTCCTGCTGTGGTACCTGTTTCAGACAGAGCAAACCCTGGAGAAATTCCACACCTGTGCTGCCAGGGTGGGAATAAGGAAGTTCATAGAAGCCAAAGTCAGGGAGATAACTCAAGGCTCACTGCCATGAAAATGGATCAACCAAACAGGCTCATTCACTCATTCGATGCTGGGAAACAATGAAATGAGGTGAATTAAAATTACCATTGTCTGCATGGGTCTTAGAATTATGGGGAGAGAAACTGGTTAGTCACAGAAAAATACAGTGTGATGTCATTTTTAAAAAGCTCCAAGCAAGTACAATGACATAACATGTTATTCAGAGGTATATGCATTGTGAGAGACGCTACAGGTAAGCCAGGAAAACAAGTTGGAATTGGAAGCACCAACATCATGGAGAATGCTCCAATTCCCAAGAGAGCAGGAGAGAGAGAGAGAGAGAGAGAGAGAGAGAGAGAGAGAGAGAGAGAGAGATTTAAGTCACCATGACCACAATACTGACAGAAACAAGTTAAGGGAGGGAAGATTTATTTCGGCTCAGGGTTTCAGAGGGTTTGAGTGCCTGGATGGGGCCATGGGAGAAACTCAGTTAATGGTGCAGGAATGTGTGACAAAGGTTGTTCATATTAAAGCCAGAAAGCAGAGGCCAAGGGAGGAATCAAGGGCCATGTATAAGCTTCAAAGACCCACTTCTAGTGATTTACTTCCCGCAGATAGCCTCCTGAAGGTTCCACAGCTCCTAAAAGAGTGCCAGCAATTGTTGTTAGCTTCATGACTTGAGCCTGTGGGGAACATTTCAGATGCAAAACCATAACAGGGAAAACAATTTCTATGGAAAGAATATATATGTTGAGTTAATGAAAGGCAGAGGTAAGTGATGTTTCCTTCTTGAGAATGAGAAGTGTCTCACGCAAACTATCTAGGTGTGGATGTGGACAAGTCAAGGTCACATTCGCGACCAAGTGAAAGCAGGGAGTGAACATATCAAGAGACATTAAAGCACTCATAAAAAATAAAATTCCTGGGCTGGAGAGATGGCTCAGCGGTTAAGGCACTTGCCTCTAGTGCCTAAGGCCCCGGGTTCAATTCCCCAGGACCCACATAAGCCAGACCCACAAGGTGGTGGCCCTGGTTCTCTCTCTCTCTCTCTCTCTCTCTCTCTCTCTCTCTCTCTCTCTCTCTGTATCTCTGTATCTCTCTGCTTGAAAATGGATAAATAAAAATATTAAAAAAAAATAAATAAAATTCCAAGTGCATGATGAAATGTGGATTTCCAGCGAGGCAGGGAAGGGAAGTGTGCTGGCGCAGACACCAGGGGAGACCCCACAGCTGGGTGCGGGGGCCAAGGTGGTTGAGACAGGGCCAGCCTGAAGGGGAGTAGCTGATCTGAGAGGGCTCCCCAGAGGAGAGGGCTTGCAGAGCAGCTTGAAGAGGGAGAGGCTGCTGATCCACACTGGCAGAGCTCCAGAGGCGCCACTTCCTTATCTTTTTGTTGTCTCTTTCACCCTTTTGTTTCCTTCAAGATCCCAGAATGTAGCACGGGTGTTCAGCTGTCTAGAGGCTGGCAAGGAGTAGGTGCACACCCAAGGGCGGATGAAGAATGTCATGTCCTTGGTTTCAGAGGGTAGTGCTGAGCAACATGCGTACACCTTTAATCTGAGCCCAGGCAGAGGAAGTGAGTGAGTTTAAGGCCACCCTGAGACTACAAAGTAAATTCCAGATCAGCCTGGGCTAGAGTGAGACCCTACCTCAAAGAACAAAACAAAACAAAAAAAGAGGGCAGGAGAGAGAGAGAGACAGAGAGAGACAGAGAGAAACAGAGAGAGAGAGACAGAGACAGTCAGAGACAGACAGAGAGACAGAGAGACTGACTTTCCAGTCTAAACAACCCAGGCAAGCAGAAAAAAATTCCCCAATTCAGTGAAACCGAACAGTACCAAGCTGGGCAGTATCAACATCATCGTTCCTAGCCCAGCCTCTCTAGTCCTTCCGTATCCATTTCATCAGTGTCTCATAAGAACCATGGGGCAGGTATGTTATTACCTTATTTTAGCAAAGGTAGAAACTGAGAGGCAGACTCACAGCACCCTCTCCACTCGCTGACATTCAAAGCATGCCTGACCTGGCTCTAAAAGTCTCCTGTCAAGTTTACTCTTCTAGCCTCAACCTCAAGGTCACTCGGGATCATTGCCCCCTGAATTCTACCACTGACTCAGTGTGTCTGCCCCACCTGGCACACCCTTGCTGCACTGTGCCAGGGTCAGGGCACACTCTCAAGTCCCACGAATTTAGACCCCAGAGGACCCATCCTGTGGTACTGTAAGGCTGCCTGCCTGGGATCCAGTGTGAGGGCAGTATCCTTGCTTTTCTCTCAGCCGGCCTTCCTGTCTAGACATCTTGAATATCCAGTACATTTAGCAGGCTGAGTTTTCCTGCCAGCTCTGTCAAGCCCACACACTTGATTGCTCTGTGCTGCCTCACCCTCACCAGGCCTGAGTTCTGGAAGGAGGAGTTGTCCACTGAAGACTAAGTCTAGGAACTTGTGTCGTGAGGGGATGCAGGGAGCTTTGATGACAACACCCTGAGAGGCAGCTCTCAAGCAGGTGCCTTCCTTCTTCCCCCACACATGGAAGAATGAGTTGTCAAGGCAACTTGTTGAAGGCCCCAGCTTTCACAGTTCCATTGGTCCCCATGGGCTATTGAACCCAGCTGTGGAGGAAGGGGCCGTCTCTCAGGTTGGCTCTGGAGAGATGTGAGCAGAGACTAATCACCTGGAATATCCAGTTCCCAGCCAAGACTCTCCTTTTCTTGGATCTTGCCTTCCTAGAAGGTGACCTTTCCATTGGAGGCAAAGCAAAGAGAAATGTCAGCTCAGCCAGGTGGAGCCAGGGTGCCAAGGCTTGTTTTCAGAAAAAGACCATGTGCTCACTCCCAGCATAGGTTCACCCATTTGCCCTGTCCCCTCAGCTTCCCGACACTGAATTTCATGATGGATGGTTCCTTTTCTTAGCTCAAAGGACAGAAGTGGTTTCAATTCTGTGGGTGCTGCCTGGGTTCTAACAGACATGAAATGATCCATAAGCAAAGCACAGTTGAACAGTTGCTCAGACTCTCGCCACTGAGCATGCCTGCTTTTCTGAGTTGTAACTCAGAATGTACAACTTTTCCTTTCTTTCTCTTCTTTGGACACCAGCTTCAATCCTAAGCATGCTTACCTGACACTTTAGGACTTTCCCACCTTTGAAAAAATTAATCTCTTTCCCTTTACTCAGAAAAGAAAAGAAAACAACCCCATCCCCCATATAAAAAAATAACAAAAAATCCCCAGTTGACTTTCTGTATTCCGAGTGTGCAACCAACCTTGGATGGTGGTGTAGTTAGCTCCACATTACTAGGATAAACATCCAAACCAGGCACAACTTAGAGGAAGAAGGGCTTTATTACAAGCTTACAGATCCAGGAGGGAAGTTCCATCAATGGCAGAAGTAACTACTTCCACACATTCAAACAGAGAGAAACAACCAAACAGCCAATAACAGCAAAAAGCCAAAAGCATCAGGGGACCTCACCAGAGTTCAAACCTCTTTCTTACACCTTTGGGCTGGAATTCAGATCTCTGCTCCCATGACACCTTCGGGCTGGATCCCAGGATCCATCCCCCAGTGACACCTCCTCCAGACAGGCAGTTGGAGACAGGGTTACAAGCTTTAATAAAACATGAGTCTATGGGAGACATGCATTCAAACTATCATAGATGGTGTGCTCTGTAGTGAGGCCTGTGGTAGCATTTGTGCTGGGCAAACTCGTTCTTATCCTCATCACTGAAATAAGACAGTATAACAGCCATCTATATAGCATTTATGTGGTTCTGGGTTCACAGACATAGGAAGATATGGAGAGCTCCTTTGAAAATGCAACTCTGAATAAGCAAGCATAAGGCACTTCGGCTCTGCAGGATTTGATATCCTGGAACTGATGCCCCATGGATACTGCAGTATGCTGCACTGCACCTGACCAAACTCTTCAAAACTGCCAAGCCGAGACCCTTCTCAAGACAACAAGGGACAAACACAGTGCTGTTCACCTGTAGTCCCATCACTTGCAAGACGAAGCCAGAAAGATGAGGAGTTCAAGGCTAGCCTGGGTCACATGAGACCCTGCCTCCAAAACAAAACAAAACAACCTGCCAAAGGTGATTAAAAAAAAAAAAACCCTCACAAGCAAGAAAAGCTTATTCTGTGTTCTCTGGGCAGGGCAGGGCAGGGCAGGCCAAGCCCTGGGCTAGGAGTCTACTACCAACAAAGCAATAACCAACATAGCCAGAGTGAAGTTACTGTTACAAAACATAGGGATTTTGTTGTTGTTGTTTTAAATTTATTTGAGAGAGAGAGAGAGAGAGAGAGAGAGAGAGAGAGAGAGAGAGAGAGAGAGAATATATGGGCGCACCAGGGCCTCTAACTACTGCAATGAACTCTACTTTGTACATCTAGCCCTACTGAGACAGGAGGCAGCCAGAGGACTGCCTGGACTAGGTTTCCATCTTTCTTAAGAAACGACAAGTCCACGGGAGTGGGAAGGATGTGGACTCTAGTGGTTTGAATCAGATGTCCCCATGTGTTTTGACTGCTAAATCCCCAGCTGATGGTAATTTTGGAGGTGGAGCCTTGCTGGAGGAAATGTGTTATTAGGGGTGGTCATTGGGGTGTTATAACCAGCTTCCCCTTTGCTGCTGTTTTCCACCTGCTATGACAGAGGTGATGTCCAGCCTCTGCTCATGCCATCATTTCCCTGCCCTCATAAGCCAGAGTAAATTCTTTCCTCCCATCAGCTGCTTTTGGTCAGGTGTTTTGGGCCATCAACACAAAGGTAACTTCAATAGACTCCCACCTTTCCCAGAGTGAAGAGGGCTTCGAGAAGCTTCAGGAATGAGCATTCAAGTCAGCAAACAACTAGATGTTGAAGTAAAGGACAATAGAACGAATGGGAAACTGAGGCCCATTTCTGTGCTGAGTATGATAAAGGGTGAAGAGATATAAGCCAGTGGTGGCTTGGATATAAATAGTCCCCCATAGCCTCATGGGTTTTGAATACTTGGTCCCTAGCTGGCGGCAATTTGGGAAAGTTGTGGAGCCTTGCTGGAGGAGGTGTGTCATTGGGGGAGGGCTCTGGGATTTTATGGGTTAGCCCAGCTTGCCAGTGCTCGGAGCTACTGCGGAGATGTGACACCCCGTGGCTATGTGCTTTCCCCACCATGATGAAGCTCCTTCTAGAGACTGTAAGCTGAAATGAATCCTTTCCTTCCAGAAGCCAAGTGTTTTGTCCCAACAATGAGAAGACAACTAGTCCAAAGCCATGATAAATACAAATTGGATTCAGTCAACCCACAACCCACAGTGTAAGTCAGAAGACATTTAGCCTGTTTCCATTCCATCTCCTTCTTTTCTGTAAAGCTCCTTCTCTCTGTCCCATCTTCCTCCTCTGAACCCTTCCAGGCCTCTATGTTAAGAAGTGACACTTGCCTCAGTGCCAGTGGTAGCTCTCGATGTGTGTGATTTGCCCTGGTAGATGGGGTTCTGCTCTTTGTAGGGAGTTCTTATGAAAACTCACTCTGGTCGATAGTCTGTCAGAAATCACTAGGAATTAAAGTATTAATGGGTAATAAATGTGCTGGACTCTGAATAAACGTGATCATGGGTGTCTTCCTGGAGGAGGTGAATCTTGAAGAATGGGTGGATAGCTGCAGATCTTTCTCCTTCTTCTGATGAGTCAGAGTGAGCCCCAAGTCAAGCTCCTCTCTCGGTGTAGCTTAAGGGCCAAACCCTTAATGCTGAGGTTCTTGGAGGCAGGCTCTGCCCACCTTCCATAACTTTACCTTCGAGTGTGACTCACATGCACCTGTCCGCTTGCATGCCCTTGTCTTCCCCTCCGTCCCTGATCACCACAGCCCCGATGGTTTTGTTCTGACTGCCAGTTTGAAAGCCCTTGTTGGGCAAGCTGCCCTGTAGGATGAGCTGTCTTTTGTGAATTGGCTCAGGGACTCTTCAGGGCAAATATACCCGTGTCTCCTTCCTCTAAGCTCAGCCCTGGCATCGGTAGATGTCAAGTCAGCAGTGGGGGACTACATATGTGTCCTCAGTCCTCATGGGCATGGGCAGAAGCCTCTCCTTGCCTGGCAGTCTGTCATATCATCAGGGCTTGATTGATTTTTCCTTTGGCGATCCTCATCCCTTCAACCCAACCCCCTTTCCATTGATGAGAGAATACTGTGGAAGGAAACATGACTCCTGCTTCCCCGATCACGGCTGCTCCCATGGAGCTTGGCAACTTGTCTCACTGATTCAAAAACACCCACACAGTCTGTATCCTAGCGACTCTCGAAAAGTTGTATCTCTAGCCTTTCGTGATTAAACAAAAGCTCATATCTGTGGCCTCCGAGTTGATACTGACTCGTGAGTCTGTGTGAAAGCGTGTGCTGTGATGTGGAGTTGTGTGTTATCTGTACGTGACCATGAATGTGTGTTTTGGTTCTATGTACATACCCGTGTGGACTGTGTGTTGCACATGTATATGTGGGTGTGATGGCTGGTGTGGGCATGTGAGTGGAAGAGGAGTCTGCAGGGGACTAGTTATAACTGCGCTTTCATGCCTGGGTGTGGGCCAGGGCATGTACACATACTGAGTGTGGGACAGGACATGTACACATGCAGGTGTCTGTGTGAGAAGGAAGGAAAGTGATCCGACAGCCTGGGCTGGGGAGCCTCTGCTTCCTCTCCCTCTCTCTATCTGAACCTCTGCTTCCAGCCACCTGCAAGTCCTTCAAGCTCTGGAACATGTTGCCAAGAAGTCAGGGCCCTCCAGCTCCCACTGGGACAGTCCCACACGAGCAGATCAATGCCCTCCGTTACCAAGCGCAGGGTGACCTCAGGTGATGCCAGAAATGGTTTCCTCTTCCAGCCAGCCATGTTTCAAACCTTCGGAGTCTTCTGGACCCCACAAGCTGAGAGAGATGAATTTGGCAGCAGATGCCACATGATGAGAAACTTCTGGCACAGTCCAGAGGTTGTGCAGGCCCTGCTAAGGTGATGGATGAGAAGTTCCTAAGTGCATCAAAATGGAGACCATGCATAATACATCTTTCCAGGAGCAAATGCCACTTTGCAGCCCATTAGGTTGTTGAGGTCTTGGAGGTCACACAAGCTTCTGTCAGAGGGAACCCTGCAGTCCAGGCAGAAATGGATTCCCCTGTGGGTGGGACTGCTCCTTTCTGCCCTCTCAGGAGCCCCAGGCTTGAGTCTGGGTGGCTCTGGGCACATTCTGCATCTCGGGCTGTTCACAAGCAAGATCAAAGGACAGCCCAGACTCCCTCCCTCGGGCTGCTGTTCTTTGTATCTATTGCCTGATGGAGGTCAGGACTAAGAAGGAAAATACTCTGCCTCAATTTCCAAAGATATAAACGGGCCCACAAAGGAGATGGGTTCCTCCTGGCAAGGACCAGGCACTGTGGGACAGTGGACAGACATGACGATGTCACTCAGACTGTGGGACAGTGGACAGGCCTGACGACGTCACTCAGACTGTGGGACAGTGGACAGGCCTGACGACGTCACTCAGACTGTGGGACAGTGGACAGGCCTGACGATGTCACTCAGACTGTGGGACAGTGGACAGGCCTGACGATGTCACTCAGACTGTGGGACAGTGGACAGGCATAGTGATGTAGTGATGTTTTGGTCTTGGACCAGGCTTGACCTGCTCTGCTTTTCTCTGCCATAGCCTCCTCTCTGTCCTATGTACCTGACCTCTCTTTGCCTTCGTGTCCTCATCTGGGAAGCAGATTCTGTGATCTGTTCTGTAGAGCCATTATGAGTGAGGGGACTTCACAGGGCTACAGTACTGTGGAGGGTTTCTTCTGCCCTCAGGGATGATGTGGCCAGTGGGAGGTGGGCTATATAGGGAGGGGGAAGATGGAGCCCAAGATTCCTCTGGCGATCTTCCAGCCTCAGGTTTTCTCTGTAGGCTGGGCAGGGTGGAGGGCAGGTAGGTGGCAATGGCAGTGGGGGCTGTGAGGTGGGGCTTCAGCTGAGAGTGTCCTTTCATTTCCTTTCTTGGCAGAGAAGTTGGGAGGAGGAGCCTGGATGAGGGTCAGTACAACTAAACTGGAGCTCTTAATATTTTAAGAGGAGAAAAGGATTCTGGAAAAGCTGGGAGAGAAGCCAGGCACGGGGCCGGTGGAAAGGAGGGTCCGCTGGAGGAGACCCCCCCCACCATCAGAGGCTTGGGCCACAGTCCACACCCCCTGCTGTCCAAGAAGGTTTCTACTGGCTTTTTTTCCCCTTCCATCTTGTGGTGTTAGAGATGGGACCAGGGCCTAGTGCTGTACCCCAGCATCTCCCTGGCTGCCAACTGGGATGAAGCTGTGAATTCGGGTCAGTGGTCTCCTTGCCCCAGGCCCAATCCCTGCAGTGTGCCTGGTTCTCTTCTCTGCTGGCTGTTGGCCTTTCTCTCATGCTCTTGCAGTTGTAACTGTCCTGATGCAAGGCCCCAGACAAATGTCAAGAGTTCTTTGAGGCCATTTTCCTCCTGTGACCAGGTTGATTGGTACTCCCAGAACCATCAGTGAGTTCCTGGAAAGGCAAGGGGCTGTGGTTAGGTGAGTCAGCCTTGACTCCCTGTGGGAGGTTCATGCCTCTGGTGATGTGGCAGGGTGGGATGCAGGGCAGAGGGGTGTCTCTCATTTCCTAGCCCTTAGATTCATAGAGCTTGCATATCATACTTTATTATTTGCTTGTTGTTGTTTGAGACAGGGTCTCCCTATATATCCCTGGTACTCAAAACATCCCTGGCTGGTCTTGAACTGGTAATTCTCCTCCCTCAGCCTCCCAAGTCTTAGGATTAGAGACATGCGACACCACACCTAGCTTCAGATTGCACATTTGCCATAAGGGAAATGATGATTTTTGCAATTATCTTGCATCTTAGAGGCTCAAACTTTTCCCAGTTATGCCTGTTAATGAACAGGGAAATACAAGGTGAGCTTGTGGTGCAGTGCTAGGAATTAAATCCAGGGCTTTGTGCAGGCTAGGCAAGCTCTCTACCAACTGATCTTTATCCCTAGCCCTTTTGTATTTTTTTTTTTAAAGATAGGGTCTTTTGGGGCTGGGGAAGTGGCTCAGCAGTTAAAGATCTGGGTTGAATCCCCAGTATCCATGTAAAGCCAGTTGCACCAAGTGGCACATGTATCTGGAATTCATTTGAAGTGACAAGAGGCCCTAGCACGTCCATACTCTACCTCATTCTCTTTCTTTTTCTTTTTTTTTTTTATATATATATTGTTTA
>PVHP010022165.1:0-28738 GCA_004024765.1 Zapus hudsonius
GACAGTTGGATTTATGGACACCTTGCAGTCATTGCGTGGGACCTCACCAACCAGGCTCTGGGTGAGGGGAAGTCTGAGTTTTTAATTTTATTATTTTATTGATTTTATCTACTGATGTTTGGAGGCTACATGGAAGAAAATTCATTATGGGAAAATTAGAGACAATTTTTAGTTCAAGGTAACAAAATAAGGATGTTGTCAGAGACTTTATGCATTGATTTGACATCTGCTTTTATTTCAAGTTTTAGAAAGCACATACTTGGGTTGGGTATATAGCCCAGTGGTAGTGAGCTTGTCTAGTGTACATGAGACTCTGGGCTTAATGGGTTCAATGCTCAAGTACTACAAGTTTTTAAAATTTTATTTATTTATTTATTTGAGAGAGAGAGAGAGAGAGAGAGAGAGAGAGAGATAGAGAATAGAGATAGAGAATGGGCACACCAGGGCTTCCTGCCACTGAATCTGGCTTTATGTAGGTACTGGGGAATTGAACTTGGGTCCTCAGGCTTTATAGGCAAGTGTCCTAACTGCTGAGCCATCTCTCCAGCCCCCAAGTTTTTTTTTTTTCAAGGTAGGGTCTCACTCTAATCGCGGCTGACCTGGAATTCACTATGAAGTCTCAGGTGGCCTTGAACTCAAGGCGATTCTCCTACCTCTGCCTCCCAAGTACTGGGATTAAAGGCATGAGCCACCATGCCCAGCTGGTTTTGCCATTCTTAAATAATCTAGGTTTTGAGAGTGAAATTGTTGCTTTTGATATCTCTTGATTTATAGGACCTTTTGTCTTTTCTTCTGTTTTTCTTGGGGGCAGGGTCTCACTCAGTCCCAAGTTGACCTGGAACCCATTATAGACCAGGAATCTCAGCCTCCTAGTCAACAGGATTAAGGGTGTGAGTTAGCAACACCCTTAGGAACTTTAGTTTTGTTAGATTACCTGCTTAATCCCTGTTCTTGCAAAAAAAATACTCTGTGCTGTTCTTATTTATGTGTGTATATAATGCCCAGTTGGACATTAGAACTGTATTTTGCTCCACCCAACCTACTAGAATATTTGCATAACAGGCAACTACAACACTTTGAGTCACTTCTGTGGTCACTCTGGGAGTAATATTGAGAGTCAAAACTGGCATATTAGGCTCCCACCCTGAAAGCATAAAACTTCTGATCTACACGTCTACAGCAGGTAATTAGGAAACCCAAGCATTGAATTAATTCAAGATGCAAAAATCTCTACAGTATAATACAAGAACCAAAAATCCCCACAAACTCAAGACTATATAATTCCACCAAAAACTATAAATCCATCAGAAATGACCTTCAGTGAGACTGACTTAGATGAATGCCTGACAAAGAATTCAAAAGAATGATTTTAACTATTTTCAAAGAAATCAAAAGAATCAAAGAAGAAAACTCCAAAAGAACACAGGAAACAAACTTAAGGAAATAAGGAAGCCGATACAAGATATGAGTGAGAAAATAGAACTAATAAACAAATTCTAAACAGAATTGCTAGAAATGAAAAACATAGTAAGTCAAATATAAAGCTTTGTAGAAACTATCACCAATAGAATGGATTTAGGCATACTCTTTAAGAATGGGTGGGGAATAATCACTGGTTACTTAACAGTGGTTACTCCCACAGAGTGGTCCAGGGTGAATGGGCCCCAGAGGTAGGATGGGAGGTTTTTAATGTCATTATTAAAATAAGTAAATTCTTTATAAGGGTTGAAATTCTAAGGCTAATTACCATTGTATTCATTGTGATGATGGCCCAGATCACACGACATGCCATCAACTTCATGACCGTGCTCAGTATGTGGGATTCAGAAATGCTTACACCAACTTTTGCCTCAACTTCTGTTTGAGTCAGAGTCTTGTTATACATCACTAGCTGCTTTTGAACTTATGGTCCTCCTGCCTTAACCTCCCAACAGCTGGGTTTACAGGTGTGCACCACCACTGCTGATCAACCCGTCATTTAAACAGGGAGATGGATTCCTGCCCATCGCCAACCCTTTACTCTTCTGCAGAGTTCCCATGGTGTCCAACTCCTTTCCATAAACTTTAAAAATGGAAAAATGCTTTTGTTCTTAAAAATAACAATTGTCTGGGAGAGGCAGGCAGGGCTCTCTGGAGCTTAGGGCTTTGGTTTCCACACCAAGCCTGCTAGGAGGTGTCCTAGAAGCCAGGAGTATGGTGAGCTTGACAGACAAGGGGGTGTCTTGGTTCTGGTGGGAGCAGGTGGCGAGGCACTGGCAGCTCCTTATGCCTCCTCATCCTTCTTCTCTGTCATCTCCACCGACAGTGTCTGCTCACTGGGATCAGGGCCAGGGCTCACTCGGATCTGCACCGAGGGCTCCGAGGGTCCAGCCACCTCCTCTCTACCTCCCTCTGGAGGTGGAGAGCTGGGGGCTGGTGGTCCTGGGGGCTCCTGGGGCTCCCTGGGGGCCGGCTGGTCTGCAGCAGGCGCTGGGCCTGCCTCTCCCTCTCCTGAGGCTTCCTGTGAACTCTTGGCCTACAAGCCAGAAAGAAAGGGTGAGGTGAGAGTTACTCAAAGGGGACTTGGAGGATATCTTGTCCCCACCTTCTGGATCTCCCAAAGTGGACATCAGAAAGTGGAGGTGAAACCTAGTGGGTCAAGGTTTATTTAGGAGAAACAAAATACATTAATGGAGCCAGGCATGGTGGTATACACCTTTAATCCCAGCACTCGGGAGGCAGAGGTAGGAGGATCTCTGTGAGTTCAAGGCCAGCCTGAGATTACACAGTGAATTCCAGGTCATCCTGAGTAGATTGAGACCCTACCTCCGTGTGGGGGGGGCACCATTATGAGGAAGTTTGAAGATGAAAAGGTCCAGCTGGATTTGATGGAAAGTCTTGGGGATCTTTTTATTTATTTTTAATTTTTTTAAAATTTATTTGCAAAGGAGAGAGAAAATTATGGACATGCAAGGGTCACTTGCTGCTGCAAATGAACTCCAGATGCATATGCCACTTTGTGCACAGATTTACATGGGGAACTGAACCAGGACCAGCAGGCTTTGCAAGCAAGTGCCTTCAACTGTGGAGCCATTTCCCAGCCTATCTGTCTACTATCTATCTATCTATCTATCTATCTATCTATCTATCTATCTATCTATCTACCTATCTACCTATCATCTATCTATCTATCTATCTATCTATCTATCTATTTACCATCTATCTATCGACCATCTATCTATCTATTTATCTATCTATCTATCTACTATCTATCTATCTACCTACCTATCTATCTATCAATCATCTATCTATCTATCTATCTATCTATCTATCTATCTATCTATCTATTTACCATCTATCTATCTACCATCTATCTATTTATCTACTATCTATCTATCTATCAATCATCTATCTATCTATCATCTATCTATCTATCTATCTTTCTATCTATCTATCAATCATCTATCTATCTACCTATCATCTATCTATCTATCTATCTTTCTATCTATCTATCAATCATCTATCTATCTACCTATCATCTATCTATCTTTCTATCTATCTATTATCTATCTATCTACTATCTATCTATCTATCTATCTATCTATCTATCTATCTATCTATCATCTATCTACCATCTACCATCTATTTATCTATCATCTATCTACCATCTATCTATCATCTATCTATCTATTATCTATCTATCTACAATCTATCTATATACCATCTATCTATCTATTATCTATTATCTATCTATCTATCTATCTATCTATCTATCTATCTATCTATCTATCTATTGAGACAAGCTTTCTTCCTATCCTCACCATCCTGAAGTCTGATGATGCCCTGCTAGGGAGGATGCTCAGGCTGGAATTCAGAAGCAACTATAAACAGAACTGTGGGAAGGTTGGAGAGTGCCTTGTCATGTCCGACATGCTTTCTAAAATGTACCTCGACTTTATCTTTATAGCCCCTGTGGAAACTATGAGTCACCTGGGTCTGAGAGAGTGTGGGACCTTTCCCAAGGTCACGGAGCTAGCAGGTGACAGCTAGGACTTGGACCCTGTCTCTGGACTTGCAGTAAAAAGCTCCTTGCACTGCCATTCTATACTAATTATTCTAAATTGCTAGGGACATGCCTTGTATTAGATACTCATCCAGGGGCTGGAGAGATGGCTTAGAGGTTAAGGCATTTACCTGCAAAGCAAAGGGACCAGAGTTCGATTCCCCAGTGCCCACGTAAAGCCAGGTGCACAAGGTGTTGTATGTGTCTGGAGTTCGTTTGCAGTAGATGGAGGCCCTGGCGTGCCCATTCTCTCTGTGTCTGCCTCTCTCTCTCTCTCTCTCTCTCTCTCTCTCTCTTCTCAAATAAATAAATTATTTTTTAAAAAGAATACTCATGCGGGTTTACTTCACATCTCTAACAGGAGCAACGAACCATCTCAGCTAAAGCCTTTCACTGTTCTGAGAGGGCCTTGGGTTCATGTCTAGTCAGCCCTGCACAGAACCCAGCACAAAAGACCCCAACTTGCAGGTTCAACCTTGACATTGACAGCTGGTAAGCCAAGCAAACACATCTTTTCTCTCACAATGTCCTGGAATCCAGGTGGCTTCGATGTCCCTCACCAGACTCTTGCAGTTGAATAAGCTCTGGGTGGGTCCCCTGACTTATGCATCAACTTGGATAGAGGCTGAGCTCACTGGACTCCGAACTATTTGAACTCTGCCCTACAACTTTTTATCTACTTCTGCAAAGAGCTCTCACTGAGCGCCAGCCTCCCCCGGTCCCTCCCGCCCCAGCAGCCTCTCCAAATGACAGTTATGAGCAGACATAAGTAATGCAATTATCCTAATAGGCCTTCTTGGCGTTAGTCACAGAAAAAGAGTCCCAGAACTAATTTTAATACTCCCTTTAGGTTTATGGGAGCTGGGCAGTTGGCACCATGCCTGGCTCTGGGATTTTTCCTTTCAAATCTTTGAAATTGTCACAGACATAGTGTTAAGACAGGAGTCCATCACTGTCACCTGGGGAGGGATGTTCTGAGCTCACACTCTCTCTTTCACCTCTGCACCAGCACCAGAACTCCTTCCAGGGAGCCTCCCCAACCCACTCAGGGGCCAGCAGTGAGCAAGTCTGGGACCCAGACCTGTACAAGCACCACACTGCCTTGGACACTCTGAATGGCTCAGAACGTGGCATGTGACCCAGCTGTGTCCAAAGGCACTGAGTCCTGGGGACTTTTGCTTGAATCTCTGGGGAGGATGTACTTCTGTGGGAGGGGTGCCACATGGAAGGATATGATTTTGGGGGTCTGCCTAGAAATGAGGTCATCACCCAAGAAAGCAGAGACGAAAGAAGGGGAAAAGTAGCCCCAGGACTTTGACTGTGTTAGGTGAGCACCGTACCCCTGAGCTATACTGCTAGCCCCCCATGGGACCTGGGTTTCAACCTACTGAACTTGCCGATTCTGGACCCACCCATTCTCCCATCTTGTCATTGTTTCAACCTAATTCCTTTTTCTTTTCTTCTCTATTTACTTTTTAAACTACTTTTATTTATTTATTTGCAAGGAGAAAGAGCATGTGAATGAGTGTGGCAGGGCCTCTAGCCACTGAAAATGAACTCCAGATGCATGTGCTACTTTGTGCATCTGACTTCTCATAGGTACTGAACCAAGGTCATTAGGCTTTGCAGGCAAGTGCCTTAACCGCCGAGCCATCTCTCCAGCCCTATTTAGTTTTTATAATATTTTTATTTGTATATGTGCATGTTGTTTCTGTGCATGGATATGCATGGAAGTTTACATTGGGTGTCTTTCTCCATCTCTCCCTTCCTTTAAAATTTTTTAAAATTAATTAATTAATTTGCAAGGAGAGGGAGAAAGAGAAACAATGGACACATCAGGGCTTCTAGCCACAGCAAACAAACTCCAGATGCATGTACCACTTTGTGCATCTGGCTTTATGTGGATACTGGGGAATCAAACCTGGGTCATTAGGCTTTGCACCAAAGCCCCTTAACCACTGAGTCATCATTCCAGCCCCCCCTTTTTTAAATTTTAAACTGAGGTAGGGTTCTCTCGCTTAAGCCCAGAGCTTGCTGATTTAGGTAGTTTCGCTGGCCAGCTTGCCTGAGATTCCCTGTCTCTGCCTCCCCCCAACACATACTGGGCTTACAGGTGGCATCTAGGTATTTACCTGTGTGCTGGGGAGCTGAACTCTATTCCTCATGAGAAAGAGAGAAAAGGACAGAGAATGGGCATGTCAGAGTCTTTTGCCTCTGCAAATGAACTCCAGATCCATGAGCCACTTTACACATCTGGCTTTACATGGGTACTGGGGAATTGAACCCAGGCCAACAGGCTTTGCAAGCAAGACCTTTAACCAGTGAGTCTTCTCTCCCCAGTTGTCCCCCCTTCATTTTCAGAGGTAGAGGTATACACCATATAGTCCAAACTGATCTAGAACTCACTATGTAGCCCAGGCTTGAATTTGAAGCAATCATTCTGCCTTCAGTCTCCCGAGTTCTGGAATGACTAGTGTGGGCTGCAATGCTCAGCTTCTCAATCTAATTTGAACTCGCCTGTGTCATTTAAAACCAAGTGGGTCCTCGCTGACAGAAAAAAGGAGGTGGGTGTTAGGGAGAGCTCAGTGGGTAAAGTTCTTGCCTTGCAAGCATGGGGGCCTGAGTGTGATCCTCAGAATTCACATGAAAATGTTGAGCATGGGCTGGAGAGATGGCTCAGTGGTTAAGGCACTTGCCTCCAGTGCCTAAAGCCCCCAGTTCAATTCCCCAGTACCCATATAAGCCAGAACCACAAGGTGGTGGCCCTTGTGCGCTCTCTCTCTCTCTCTCTCTCTCTCTCTCTCTCTCTCTCTCTCTCTCTCTCTCTCTCTGCTTGAAATTGATGGTGGCACACACCTAGAATTCCAGCACTGGGGAGGTGGAGACAGGGGATCTCTGGAGTTTGATGGCCAGAAAGTCTAGCCTACTTGGCAATCTCCAGGCCAATGAGTGGCCCTGTCTGGAAAGATGGCTCCCTGGTGCCTACAAAGCCTAACAACCCAGGTCCATTATCCAAGTAAAGCCAGATGCACAAAGTGGTGCATGCATCTGGAGTTATGCAGCAGTTGGAGGCCGTGGCACACCTATTCTCTCTTCTATCCCTCTCTGCTTGCAAATAAAAAAAAAAGTGAATGGTACCTGAGAGGAAGGACACCCAAGGTTGTCCTCTGACCTCCCCAGGGTGTGCACTGGCACACACACACATGCATTAAAGTGAAAGAAGGGAACAAGAAGTCGGAATGTGTGACCTGCTGTCGAAGGTCCCTCGGCCTGAACCTGCTAAGCCTGGGTCCCCAACAGGTTACCTGTTCCAGCAACTGCTGCTGCTTTGCAGCCGCCTCCAGTGCAGCCAGTTCCTTGAGCCGGGCTCGTAGGTGGGCCAGCTTGCCACCTTTGGCTCCCCTGGCACCCATCTTTCCTGCTGCAGCAAGAGCGGCATTGAAGAGCTTGGGGGTGCCTGCACGTGGGGGCAGGATGAGCACACTCTTCTCCTCCTTAGGCTTCTGGTTATTTCTCAGCATTCGCCTGAAAGAGAGCAGCACCCACCGGCATGGCAGTCACCTTGGGGGGGGGTCCTCTGTGCCTGCTAGGACCCTCTGTGTGGGAGCTGTCTGGTGGTGGCTGATAACTTTAGGAGTGCTTTTCCAGAGCCAGGCACAGTGCCTAGATCTTATCGGATGATGAGATGAGAAGTCTGAGACTCAGACAGCCTGATTAACCTGCCTGAGGTCACACGGTGAAGACGAACTGAAGGACACCGATTTGGATATGGCTTGAGTATGTCTCCCAAAGGCTCATGGATTGGGAGCTTGGCCTCAGTGTAGAGTTGGGAGGGAGGTATTGTGGAACCCTTAGGAGGGGGATCCTGTTGAGAAGTCATTAAATAGTGAAGGATGAAGCCGTTTTTCTCATGGGATCCTGGTGAGTTCTCACGAGAGGAGTTGTTACAAAGGAGCCTGGTTGGGGCTGGGGAGATGCCTCAGTGGTTAAAGGTGCTTGCCATGTATACTTAATGACCAGAGCTCAGGTCCCCAGAACTCACATAACTATCAGGGTTCAGTAGCAGAGGCATCTCTGATCCCAAAGTGCTTACAGCAATGAAGGAGAATCGGTCAGGAGAATCCAAGCCTGCTGGCCAGCTAGTCTGGCGTTTGCAGCAGAGAGACTGTCTCAACCAAGGTGGAAGGAGAGGCCTGACACCTTGAGGTTGTGCTCTGGCTTCACGTGTGTGCCCCCCTGCACCGCGCACACATGGTCCTCTCCCCTCTGTGGTTTCCTGTCTTGCCATGTGATATCGTTCACCCTCCCCCTACCTTCCTCATGTGCCCCCACCATGATGCCACCTGCCACAGGGTGCTCACCACACCAAGCCAATGCCAGCACCAATCCACTGACCCCACAGAACTGAGATAAATGCACCTCTTCTCTAAGCTTTAAGGATGTCTTTCTTTCTTGTGTTTTGTTTTGCTGTGCTGGTGATGGAAGCCACAGCCTCTGGCCTTCTACCAGGTAAGGAAGGAAGTGTTCTGCCACCAAGACACCCCCACCCCAAGTATTTTTCACAGGAATAGAAAACAGATGAATTACACGCTAGTAGATCAGAATGTAGAATTAGAAATGGAATGTCCAGATGAAGAGATTCAGTGTCCTCTCCTCTCTGCATCTCTGTCACATCCCATTGTGACTATCACCAGTGTCTCCGTGTGACGGGCTTATGCCATGCTGAGTCCTCCACAGGCACCCCCTCCCCTCAGCCTGATGTCTATGCTTCTGAATAACCTCCCCCCCCCAAGGACAAAGGGGACACATGGCTTGTGTCCAATAGGACACAACTGGGGTGAAGGGCTATCTCTGTGGATGTGCCTCTCTGGATGTGGTCTGTCTTGTGGGGAGACATTCCCTTGCTGGCCTCTATGGGGCCACCAGACCTGCTAGTGAAGCCCAGCCATGTGGCAAGATCATGGACAGCTACTGGCCAACGTCCAGCTAGAACCTGAGGTGTCCTGACTTACACTCACTGGGATCTGAATTCATCCAGCAGGCATGGGATCTGGAAGAGGGTCCTGCCCCCATGAAGACCTTGTTGCCAGTCTTGGTGGGGTCCACCTAAGCTAGCCCCAAGACACACACAGCACATGTGTGGTTTTAAGGTCCTGAATGTGTCCATTCTCATTTAAGTCTCACAGGATCGTCACAAGCAGGCCCTGCTACTCACTCTTCTCTCCAAATGGGGATGAAGAACTTGCCCAAGGCCACACAGCTAGGAAATGGCAGGGCTGGAATCTAAGCCCACGCCTGTGACCCCAGCACCCCAGATTGTAACCATTATAGGAACCTCACAGTCCATGCCTTTTTGAACACTTACAATAGTTCTGTGACATGGAAAAGGCTGGGATTATTGTGCCCCTGAAGGTGGGTAAACCGAGGCTCAGAGTGGGGGTGGGGAGTGACATGCCCAAGGTTGCCAGGAAGGCATACGGGTAAAACCGCAACCCAGATGAAGTATAATGTAGCCCTGTTCCTCTGAACAAGGGCAGAATTTTCCATCAGACAGAGCCCCTGCCTTTTACAGGGAATTTTTCATGCTTTGAATATAGGATGAGTAGTTTGGCTCAAGAACAAATGAATTTCGCCTGCAATCTAGCGGGCCGAGACTACTAATTGGCAAATTCATTCATCAGGGTGCCAGCGTAACGTGTTTGTTTAGAAATGAGGCTGCTACTGGCCGTGTGTTTAATCAGAGGTGATGGGTTTGAATTGTGAGTGGTGATACTAATCGCTGGAGATTTGCATTTCTCCCTGGCTCCCCAAGGAGACGCAGACATGACCATTCATCAGAGGCCTCCCATGAGCCCGCTAGGCGCTGTCACCTGTGCTATTTGAGTCCATAATTCACGGCCTGACAGGTACAGGAAGGCTCAGCGTGGTGTTAAAACGACACAAAAGAGCTATCTAGGAATGGACCGCTTAAACAGACTGCTGGGCATGCACACAGGAAGGCCGGAATTCAGATCCAGCCATCAGCTCTGGAAAAGGGTGTGTAGAGAGTAGAGCACCTCGCTTCTTAGGGGCCTCCATCCCCACTTGTAAAGACTCTCACTGACTAGACACCTTGTTGTTGGGAGGGCCTCTCTCCTGCATTCACACATGATGTCCATGCCGACCACCAGAGAACAGCACTGGAATGGGTCAGGGCCTTCCCAGGCCCAAGCCCTTGGATTTGGGGGGGGGCAGCAGCTCCTCCCCTTCCTCTGGCTGCCTGATACAGCACTCTGCCCTTAGCACCCCGAAGGCATCACCAGAAACAGGGCCCTGGGTGGGGGTACAACTGGATCTACCAACCTCCAGGTGACCCACCCAGAGGAGGCTGTGACAACAGCGCAGCTTGGTTTTCCTGAATCCTCTTCTTGCTGAGTGGGGGAGGGGTGCCAGGTAAGTTCCTTCCAAACCTGATTTTTTTAGCAAGCAGGGGAACACCGGTCCAGAGGAAGCAGGGCTCCCGCCTAGCAGCCTCTGACCTTAGCGTCCTTCACCCGCCCCCCATGCAGCAATGTCGGGACTGGGGGCGGTATAGCCCATCCCTAGCATGGGCAAGGCCTTGGGTTCCACACTCACCCTTCCCCCCACAAAAGGAACAAATATTTCCCATTAAAAGGAATCCTGGTTCCTTGGACAAACTGCCATTTCTTGGGATGTAGTGGGAAAATCCCAAGTTTAGCCAGGTCGCTGTGCCTGACTGCTCCCCAAGAAAGCCAAGACATGCTGAACCGTGATGGGCCATCATGGTAACAGGGGTTAGCTTGAGAGGTGCCCACTGGCCAAACAGAAGCAACTTCGGACCCTCAAAACAGCAGCTGTGATAGGACGTTCGGGAACTAATGTAACTGTGCTCACGTAAATAGGTCAATGAAGAAGCACAGGAGAGGAGGGCAGGCTCCCTTACGTCCTTGCAGAGGAAGGGGAGCTACAGGTGCAGGAGGAGGGATGCGTTGGCCAATGGCTTCCAGCATAGCTATCCTGATGGTTCGAGGAGCCATGAGTGGATCCCCACCCACCGAGGGGTGGATGTAAGCTCACTGGGAACAAACATCTATTACATAGTACCAAAGACACTCGCTTTGTTGCTTTGTATTAATTACAGAGGATAATGACAACTTTGTAGTGCAGAAACCTTAGCCACATGATGGAGGTAACCTCATCGTGGTGGGAGAAACTAGGAGCATGTGCCCTCCGAGAGGGGCACGCGCCCCATGCCTGATAGTTCCTGTCCCAAATGCCACAGGGTAGTCATCAGAAAACACTAGACATTCTACAACTTGGCTGCTGTCATGGTTTGATCCAGGTGTCCCCCACAAACAAATGAATGTGTTCTGGGATCCTCAGCTGATGGCAGTTTGGATTTTACAACCTCGATGGAGCTGTGTTGTTGAGGGTGGGCTTATGGGGGTTATAAGCCAGCTTCCCCTTGCCAGTATTTGGCACACCTTCCTGCTGCTATTTCCAGTGCTGTGGCAGAGGTGATGTCCAGCCCTCTGCTCATGCCATCATTTTCCCTGCCAGGATGGAGTCTCCCCTCGAGTCCATAAACCAAATAAACCCATTCCTCCACAAGCAGCTTATGTTTGGGTTCTTTCTGCTCAGCAACTAGAAAGCTGACCACAACAGCTGCCTTGTCCACTGCAATCATGTGGAAACCTTAGAGATACACACTGACCAATAGAATCTGAGGAGACAGGAGACAGCGTGCCTTAATGCAGGGCATGACCTTAGACTTGATCCAGGAAGGGAAAGAAGAAGAGCAAAGCCCTAAGACAGTCAGCAAAATTTGAATATGCCTGAGAGACTAGTATTGCTTTCATACCAAATGCACCTGTGAAAGTGCTGTCCCTAAGACATTTTTTTAACTGAAAAAAAAAATGTTTTTAAAAACTACGTACCTGGCCTTCTTCCGGAGTAACTTCTGAGATTCAGGATAATGCACCAAAATTTCATTCAAGTCCTTCTTGTCCAGAATGAAGAGGTTGGTGAACCCATGGGCCACCACGTTGGCTGTGCGCCGGTTGCCACCCCCGACCGCCAGCAAGCTGATGGCAAAGGAAGGGAGGTGGGGCCCTTGAAGACCATAGTTTGGCTGGTTTTGCTTATTCATTTTTCTTTTTCTTTTTTTCGAGGTAGGGTCTCACTCTAGCTCAGGCTGACCTGGAATTCACTATGCAATCCCTGGCTGGCCTCAAACTCCCGGTGATCCTCCTACCTCTGTCTTCCCAGTGCTGGGATAAAAGGTCGGCACCACCATGTCTGGATGTTTGTTTATTTTTTGAAATGGCGTGTCGATGTTTTGTCCAGGCTGATTCCTGGGCTCAACTGATCCTCCCACCTCAGTTTCCCTAGTGGCTGGCATCATGTGTCACCATGCCCTGTGGCCTTGCTTTTGATCCCCTTCAACTCTCCATCCTCCCCACCCTCTGTGTGGAGCACAGTGGTGGCACCCACCCTGCAATCCAGGCAGGGGTCAGCACCACACCCACCAAGGTCTCCCCAGATCCCACCCCAGCCTCTGACCCCATTCCCTTCTCACCTTATCTCTCCAAACACAGATCCAGCCTTGAGCGTCACCAGCACGGCCTTCCCATCCGGGCCACCCAGCACCTGCACCTGCCCCGCCTGGATGATGTACATCTCACGGCCAATTTCCCCCTGGAACAGAGAAGAACTGATCCCTCCCTCTGCTCACACCTCAGGCCACCAAGGCTTCTCCAACCCTGTGCCTACACACGGCCCATTGTGTGAAGGACAGCACTGATCACAAGGTCAGCAGGCTCAGCGCATTTTCCAGGCAGGACCTAGTGGAAGTCCCTCACATCTTTAACCTCCTAGGTAGGCTCCAGCTCTGCCACGGCTCATCATGGGAGGATTAGGCAGGGCTGGGATTTGAATCCAAACAGCCTGGTTCCAGAGAGCCTGCTTGCTCTGGGTTAACCTGCTCCAGAACACCAGTTCATCTGCTGAAACCCTAACCCCCAGAACCTCTGAATGTCACTTCAATTGACTGCAGGTGTAAAGCAATTGAAACGAGGCCCTCCAGGCATAGGGTGACCCTAATTCAATCTGACTAGTAGGAAACTTGGTGACCAAGACAGGGATAGATGGGAGAGACCTAGAGAGCCCTGGGATCAGGCCACCTGTGTCCTGCCCGGTGGCTGCTCCTCTCCTCGCCCTCTCACAGGCCCCTCCAGCCTGCTGTCCCCTGGTGGCTCACCTTCTTGCACACGTAATCATTGGGCAGGTAGACGACCGAGCGAAGCCGCTTGAGCATGTCGAAGATCATCTGCCGGTCACAGCCCTGTGGGAGGTGTTGGAGAAACCTGCTTAGAGGAAGACAGGCTTGGGCTCATATTTCTCAGAGGGGGGGCACCTGGGGGGTACCTGAAAGAGTGCCACTTTGCTGACAATGTCATAGTTCACATCGATGGCCAGGTCCAGCCGCATCTTGTCGGGAAGCTGCACCATCAGTTCAGACTCATCTGGGAAGAAGACCCGGGAGGGGCTGGAGGCCAGGCCAGACCTGCCCTCATATACCTCCGCACACCCACGATGAGGCTCAGCCAGATCAGCTGCCCCCACCCATAGGGACTCCAGATCCTGAGTGTCCTGGGCCTTTGGTCTCTCTACCAGGAACACCCTCCCTCCTGCCTTGCCAAGCTCCAACCCATTCTTCAAAACCCAGAATGCCACCTCCTCCAGCTGCTTCCCTATTTAAACAGTACTTCTGTGGTAGAAGAAATGGAACAGAGAAACCAGGCAGAGATGGTACTCTGAAACACAGTCTCTATTGTACCAGTTTTTCCAGGGGGAACAGGATCCCGAGTCTCCTCCCCAGCCAAGGGCACAAACACCCCTGAGCAAACAGCCTTCTCTTCCCATTTGCACTTTCTGACCACTGACTCACTGCTAAGGAATTTTCTGTTTGTGCCCCAAACCATGTGACCTTGGAGACTTGTATCCACCAATAGTGTGAAGAATTCAAGGTGATGTCAGACTGCCTGCCATCCTGTCTATAAAACCTCTGAGCTATCAGAGCTCGGAGCTCAGGCTTTGCAAGTTACTCCCCTGAGTCCATGTCGACATGAATACACTTTCTGATTCTCTACTCTGTCTTTGGTGCCATCTCTGTGTGACTTGGTTTCCCCTAACACTTCCCATCTTGGATGGTGCCTGTCAGATCTCGTAGAAGTCTCAAGAAAGCCCAGTTAGGGTTCCTCACAGGCCTCAACCAAGAGAGGTCCTGGTACTTGAGACCTCACAGACAGAGAGGATGAGGGATGAACCTGGACACCTGGGCACCAGGTGACGGGGTTGGCTCGGGGCATGGCCAGTCTTACCCAGCATGCCTTGTGAGTGCCAGGTGTACTCGTACCAGGTCTTAACCCGGTTCTGCACGGACCTGGGGATCTTGTAGAAGTTCATGTACTTCACGGTGCTGTCCATGCAGCTGCGGTAGTAGGTCTGGCCCGCCGTGGCAGCCCCCACCACGTCTCTCATCTGGAGCAAGAGGGCAGTTAGTGGAGGTTAAGGGAGCTCTTAGGCCAGAGCTGGGGTGTGCCAGCTCATACACACCAGGAGTGGGGAAGTCAGGAGAGAGGATGACAGATGTCCACACACACGAGGCTAACTGGTGGGAGCGAGTCCTGCTTCCAGCATGGATGTGGGGAGAGAGAAGTGGGCAGCTGGCCCCTCTTGCAGGCCTCAGGTCTTTGGGGACCATTCAAGGTGGTGGGATGCCTTTTGGGGCCAGGTTCATTCTGGTACATGACCACTTTACCCAAAGAAAATGCCCTGGAGACTCCAAGTTCAGTGCAGAGCCCTTCTGTTTCCTTTGAGGATTCCTGCAGTCGGTTCACAAACTGACTACAATATAAGCTGTCCCCAACCCCAGGAACTCTTGGGGTTCTTACAGGGCACAGCCTGGGTCTTCATTTTTTGAGAAAGCCACAAGGCCCAGCTTCCCAGAGGGACTCAAACAGGCTGACCTCAATAAGTAATGGGACCTAGACACTGTCCCCTTTCTCATATTGTGGGATCCCGACTCAGCCAGGTCAGCATCTGCCCTGGGCTTAGTCCCAAAGCCTTGGCACAGAAGAGGTTTGTGGCAGCAGACGGAGAGGCTCTGAGGGGAGATGGTCACCCCAGCTACCTGTCCAATCATCACAGAGAAAGCGAAGACACCGGTGAAATAGTTCAGCAGCTGGAAGACAATTTCGAAGAGCGTCTGGGGGTCAGGCAGCCCCCCGATGGTGATGAGGGTCTTCACAGCCCAGTAGTAGCAGCGAATGTAACTGGAGAAGGTGAGAAAAGGGCCTTGGTGACCACAGGACCCACCCCACTAGTCATCCTCTGAAGGTGGCAGCCATATGTGCAAGAAAGAGTCTTCCACATAGGTGGCTCACTGTGTGAGCTGTGGTTCTGCCCAGGCTTGCAGGGACGTGTCACCCCTAGGCACAAATGTGGAAATCGAGGTTCCAGAGGACATTAAGGAAAGACTGGCAGAAAGATTGGACCAGCCCTGATGACTGGCCTCCTTCAGTTGAAAATAATAGTGTCTCTGATGATTATGTAGAGACTTGTTAAAATATAACATTTGCATTGTAAGAGACATGATAGGTAATCTACAGATGCTATACTGCATAACAAGATGTGTGCAGGTTATGTACAACATTATACCATTGAATATAAGAGACTTGAGTATCCAGATTCTAAAACCTTAGGGGTCCTGGAGCAAACCCTACATGGTTGTACAGGGACATGGTTGTACCTCACCCACCCCCACCATTTTCCACACAGGGAAACTGAGGCCCACAAAGGGACAAGAAGGGCTGATGGTCAGCAGCTGGATTGTTCCAGAGCTGAGACAAATGCCAGGGTCAGTGTCTCTGAGCTGCCATGTGCCATCAGGGAGCTTGGACATAGGGTTATGGTCCCCGAGAAGGGAGGTGCAGGTCATGAGGACCTACTGCGTGGGAAAAGACACAAGAAATGCCCTGAGTCTACTTGTCACAAAGTAGCAAGGGCTCTGTGTATTCCTGTCCCTAGAGCTGCAGGCTGAGACCTCCGAGGAGCAGCCAAGGGCAGACAGCAGCCTACCAAGGGGCAGCCCTGGTAGGCTTTCCTGCCCCCTCCTGGGCTTCATTTGCCAGCTACATATGCAAAACCATCGCTAGAACACTGACCCGGGAGCCTGAATTCTGGGGTTCCAAGCCTCTATCACTCTCTCCAAATCTCAGTCTCCTGCATGAAGTGGGGGTGAGAGAGGATCATCGTTCACCGGGACTGTGAGGGTGAAATGAGCAGTATATGGCCCTCTAAGTAAGTCAGCGGTCAAGACGACACTGCCAGCCCCTGGCTCGTGCCTGCTGCGGGGAGCAGAGCCTCGCTGCTTCTTGGGGACAGGCATGTCACCTGCACCAAGGAAGAGCTGGAGTAGGATCAGAGACTTCTGGGAGTGGCATGGAGGGGTTGGGGGGGTCGGGAGGGCTCTACCTCTGACTACTAGCTGGAGGTCTTAGGCAGGGATCTTTGTCACCTGTTTTGAGGACAGCCCCAGACCGGCAGCCCGTCATTCCAGTTCTGGCCACCAGAGGGCGCGCGAGGCAGCTTTGGTCCCCATCCCTGCAACCATGGGGCTGGAGAGCTGGGCCTTTGTAGCTGTGCCCCCAAAGCCCTTAAATGCTTCTAGTTGAAGGAAGCTTCCATTGACGTGGCACATCTTGGGGCCTCCAGGAGTGGGCAGGGCAGGAGAGCCCATGGCACAGTGAGGGACTGGCATAGGCAGGGTGGGGGTTTCTGAAGCCCCCAGCACAGGGCAGCTAGTTAACAGTTATTATTCATGCTATGGGGCGTCTTGGGAAATTTCCTTCATTCTTTGGACTTTGAGCATATGATGGAGTCCCCGGAGAATTTCACCTGGAAAGAACTCTGCTGCCGGGAAGTGTGCCCTTCCCACTGAGGCGCTGTTGTGAGTCCCTGAGAAGGTTCTAGAGCCCTGGGCCTGCTCACCTGCCTTCCAGGGATGCCAGCCTAGGTGTGCCTCAAGGAAGAGAGTTCTTAGATTACAAAGGCACAGACCCCATTAAGAATTGAAGGAAAGCCAGGAAGATCCTTAGAACAGCTGGATTCATGTCATATTGTTATCGGATGGCAATGCAGATCCTGCCAAAGTTTTTCTTTTCTTTTTTCTTTTTCTTTTTTTTTTTTTTCTTGAGGTAGGGTCTCACTCTAGCCCAGGCTGACCTGGAATTCACTATGTAGTCTCAGGGTGGCCTTGAACTCACTGTGATCCTCCTACCTCTGCCTCCCGAGTGCTGGGATTAAAGGCGTGCGCCACCACGCCTGGCTCCAGTTTCTTTTTATGCTATTTGTCTTGTATCTGTAGACATATGTGCATGCATGATGTCATAGTAATTTTTTCCGATTATGAAAGAATGTTCAGGAATATACTCTCCTGTTGTATTTGATTCCAAGATGCATTTAATTGCATGTCACATTAGTGAGCAATTCGATTTTTCTTGAGGTGCTGGGAATGGAACCCCTGGGCATGAAAGGCAGGTGCTCTACAGTGAGCTACATTCCCAGCCCCAATCCAGCTTTTTGTATGAAAATAAAGATTGCATTAAATTTACACCGGGACTGTAAAATACATCTCAATCTTAGGACTGCTAAAAGCTAAAAAAAATAGGTCATCCGCGAGGAAGTAAAATATCACAATATCGTATGGACTTTTTTTGTTTGTTTGTTTGTTTTTCGAGGTAGGGTCTCCCTCTAGCCCAGGCTGACCTGGAATTCACTATGGAGTCTCAGGGTGGCCTTGAACTCATGGTGATCCTCCTACCTCTGCCTCCCGAGTGCTGGGATTAAAGGAGGGCTTCTATGCCCTTTTTAAATCATGTGGCCACCAGGCTTCTTCTTATTGGTCCTGACAATGCAGAGGCATCTTCATGACTCCTCTTCCCCGCCCCAGCATGATACCTTCTGTGCAGTGTGTTCACCTACCCTCCTGGACTTGGGTGAAGATCCTGAAGGGATCTTTCTAGCAAATCTCATCATCTCTGTCATGCAGCTGGTGCCCAGGAAACCTTAGTTTGGGAAATGAGGGAAAGGAGAACTTGACCTTTGAACCTTGGGTGTCAATGACTCCTTAAGAGCAAGGTTGCCTGGAGACTCCTATCCAAGAGTCTTGTTGCTTTGACTTATAGAGAATAAGAATGTCACCCAGGCAGTGTCCTGGGAGAATGCCCAGCTCACCTGTTCCCCACGCCGTCATAAACCCAGTGCGTGGAACCGATGCCCTGGTAAGCTGACGCCCAGTAGTAAAGACACGAGTTCAAGTGTAAGCTGTACAGCAAGTAGGTTGTGGTCCTGATGACTCTGCAGAGGGAGGGGAATGTGACACAGTCTTGCTGAGGGTGACACCTTGCCTTAGGGACAGGCC
Organism: Zapus hudsonius; assembly: GCA_004024765.1. NCBI lineage: Eukaryota > Metazoa > Chordata > Mammalia > Rodentia > Dipodidae > Zapus > Zapus hudsonius. The sequence goes on from PVHP010022165.1 coordinate 18,528, forward strand.
AGTTCCCTGCTCTCCTGAAGCCCACTTCCCAGGTTCCCCTGCTGGAGCTGCACAGTGCTGATCAGACCACCAGAGCAGTGGACATGTGAGCAGTGGGAACCAGCAGTGGCTGGGCTGGCCCCCTCGGATGACCTTTGTGAAGTTAGGAATGACCAGAGAAGTGCTCTCTCTGTTATAGTTCTCTGATGCTAAGATACAGTGACTGGTTGGGGAGTTAGCTCACTGAGGGAGTATTTGCCTAGCAAGAACAACTAAGTTCAGACCAGAAAAAGAATCATAAAGACGGGATGAACAAGGGCCCACAGCCACAGCCATTAAATCAACACAGGATAAGCCAGTGAGACAGAAATCAACGATTTCGACACAAAGACCTTAAAGCAGCCTTAATACTCATCCACCACGACTCAGGGAACTATGCGGAAGAGGGGGCGGAAAGATTGTAAGAGCCGTGGTGGGGGAGATTATCCAGAGGCATGGCACCCCTCAGTAACAACATACTAGGGCCAGGAGAACCTGGCTGAATACTAGGCTATCCATGGTCCCCTGTCACAAGGACTGATCCAGACGACCCATGGAGGAGGTTATCCAGTGGAGGGGGGAGGGGAGGGCAGCGGGGAATTGGGGATAACAACTCATTGTTTGCCCACTAAATGTTGTAACTCATTATGGACAATAAATTTAAAAAAAAAATAAAATCAAATTAAAAAAGAATCATAAAGAGAACAATAAGAAGAAAAAAATAACCAATAAGGGAACCAAGATGCAGTTAATTGTAGGGAGACATCACAGAGTCAATCTGGCTTTTTTTGGAGGGGAGCACTGGGAATTGATCCCAGGGACCTTGGCTGGAGACTCAGGACTAGAATGGATGGGTACCTGCGGAGAAGTGACAAGGAAGATTGTATACCCCTGAAATAGGTGCGTGGACCCTTATTCCTGGAGGTGGCCTGGTTGGTCTGTGCCCTCACCTTGGGTGTCTGAAACACCCACTGGGTCCTGACATACAGTGCTCTTCTGTGAAAGTTGGTTGGGAGTGGGGACTTCAGTGCCCTGCACTGAAACGGAGGTGCTGGCTTTCCACTATGTGAACCTGCATGTGCCCTCATCACAATGGGAGGAAATTCCTGGTTCTCTGAAAAACAAACATCTTTTCAGAGAAGAGGTTGGGCCAGGAAGAGGCCTGGTTTCCGGTGGGACCTGGAGGACGAGGGAGCTGGGAAGGGAAGGCCAGGGGACAGAGGCGGCTCTCACCTGTAAACGTAGGCTTTGCTGAGGATGGCTTCCAGGCGGTTGTTAAACTCGAAGAAGGCCATGTACTGGGAGGGAGAGGAAGACATCAGAACCGAGGGTCTTAGGCTTGTCCCTCACCTCCCACCCTGTCTGATGGGTACCAGGCCCTGGGCCCTTCCTCTAATGAGTTGAAAGAATTTAAAACTAGAGGTCTTTGGTCTTTGCGGGGGACGGGAGGGGGTACTGAGGCACAAACCTAGGCGCTGGGCAAGCCTACCCCCGAGTCCCATGCCCAGCCCCATCATTCTCAGGAAACTGGCACTATAGGAAAGTCAGTAACATGTCCAAAGCCCACGTTGGGAAGTGGCAGAATCGACACTTGAACCCAGCCCAGACTCCAGGCTGCCAGCTCTCCTCACGCTGCGCTCTGCTCCGTCTTTGTCACCACTTCGTTTCCCAGGCTTGAGATTAACGCTGGTGCAGAGTTATTAAAGGACACGGGGCTGGAGAGATGGCTCAGTGGGTAAGGCGCTTGCCTGCAAATCCTAATGACCTGGGTTAGATTCCCCAGTGCCCACGTAAAGCCAAACGTGGTACATGCATCTTTTATTCCTTTGCAGTGGCTGGAGACCCTGATGTGCGCTCTCTCTCTCTCTCTCTCTCTCTCTCTCTCTCTCTCTCTCTCTCTCTCTCTGCTTACAAATTAAATAAAAATAAAAAGGCCACAGTAGCTATCTCTCAGCAGCTTGCTCTAATTTCCTCTGGAGCTTGACCAGGATGTGGGATCGTCACCGGGATCCCTGGCTTATAGTCACAGAGGAGTTGAGCCATCTGAATGGCCCGTGGGTCACCTGCACGAGCAAGGTGTGCGTCTAACTTTCATATATGGTGTACATACACCCATAGACCTGACCTTCCCCACTGTGGTGTCTGTCTTTCCAGGAAGCCCTGTACCCTTCAGGAGGTTGGCTTCCTCCTGGCAGCCAGGAGGCTCCAGAGCTGTGTCTGTGAGCAACTCCAGGCAGACTTGATTTTCTTTCCATCAGGGGCCACAGTCCTGGTCTCCTCCGGTTACTAACTCCTGCTTTCCCCACTGACTAGTTTTAGAACGAGGCAGCAGGCATCACGTAAGGGAGGCGAGAGTTTAATCGGTTGGCTAGAAAAGTGCAGCCGCTTGTCCCCCCAGAACACACCTTAAACCAGTGAGGCTCCTGGCAGACTGTCTGCCCCGATGACATTCAAGTGCACTTGCAGGTGCACTGTGTCAGGCAGACTCCGTGCGTGCGTGCGTGTGTGTGTGTGTGTGTGTGTGTGTGTGTGTGTGTGTGTGTGTACGCGCACGTGTGGGACCCTGGCTCTGCCCAGCGAGCGGCAGGACAAGCAGCTGGGATGACACTGATTTAGATCTGTCCTTGGCACACCCTCACTCCTGTGACCTGGAGCAAGTCACATAGCCAGTCCAAGTGCCAATTTTCCCATCTTTTAGATGGAGACCATCAGAAAGCAGAAGCCCCTCCCTGAAGACACTGATTACCAGAAGAATGGAGGTAGGAGGCAAACTGCAGGCATGCAAAGCCAGACTCCATTCCTGCCAAGCTGTGTGACCTTGGGAAAGTTACTTAGCCACTCTGTAAAAAGAGCCACTCTTTGCTCATTTGAAAAACAGTAAGAGTAACATTCACACCATTGAGAAGCCAGCATTAGTCAAGGGCCTGGAATCAGTACCTAACAAGTCGTTTGGTGATCAACAGCCACTGTACTGAACTTCTCATAAAGACGAGTGGAGTGCAAACACCTCCCCAGGGGCTCTGGGGATGCCTCCCCTTCCCCAGGTGGCAGTACCCTTGGTGAGTGCAGAGAAGCTGAAGACTTTGGGGACCTGCCTGCCAGTCTTACCTTCAAACAGCGGGGCAGACGCAGGAGGGGGTTCACACCAAGTTTCAAGTAGAGAAAATCCAAGGGCAAGAGGCACAGCAGGTCCATCTGAAATCCCAATGAAACGAACGCCATAGCATAGAAAATGCAGACCCCCAGGTCTGGGTGGGGGGTGACTTCCCCACCAACACCCACCTATTTGATTTCAAAGTCCATTGCCACAGGGCAGCACTACTACCACAATAAGGGACACCGTGCCACTTAGTAGGAACTGGAGGGCCTCCGAGGGCCACTCAGCTTGTGCTGTCTTAAGGAACTTGCAGTCTGGAGGGCACTTCCATGAGAGATGGGACCAACCTCCCTCTGAGTGACAGTGACCACAATGCATTCTCCCCCAGCACCCTCTGAGACCCCAACCTTAACCCTAACCTTAAAGCGGCGAGACTTCAGGTAGTTATTCCGCATCTCCTTTGTGTCCATCTGGAAGGAAAGGGACAGTGGGGGAAATGATTAGAGCTTAAGCCTAGGCTGAGGCTTAAGACCCTCTGTCCATCGGGAACGTCAGCCCACTGGAAGCCCACTGGTTAAAGGTGGGTGGCTGGGGATCACCACTCGGATGTCAGGGCTGGAGACCCAGACCTGGCAGCTCCTCCCTGGACCACACACCATTTTATTTGCTGAGCTCCTCCTGGGATGGGACCAGGGAGGAGGCTGGCCAGGGACTTATCAACGCATATCAACATTTATGTCTAGAAGGCATAATACTGTCTAGGTTTATCATGAATACACATTGCATATTATCCTTCATAACACCTATCATCATTCTGATTTTCACAGCCTGCAAAGCTGCCCTGGCCTAGCATTACTTTGTTACAGTATCTAACACATTTTGTACTAGATCCAGAATCTTAACCTTCTACAATGCTAAAAATTACTTTCCCTATGATTATCCTAACCCTCTTCATCATCTGAATTAATTCTACCTCCCATACATTAATGATAGCCTTACTTAATGTAATGAAAATAATAAATTTTTCATGAATTTTTTTGATCCATTATCAGTTCCCCTCTGAATATTAACTACTGGATTTCTGTGAATGCTTACACCACCTTTCAAAAGAATATCTGATCTAAAACAAATCAATAACAAGTCAGTGTAGAGGAAAGGTCCATCTCAGCTGCAGTGTGGAATGTTTACTTAGAGGTGCTGGGATGGAACCCAGGCCTCTCCACCGCTGAACTGTGCGCCCAGACCTAAGTGTGGAATTTCAGTAAGTGACTTGCACAGGGTGACAGGGACTGTGCAGCCACCTTATCTATTCTCTATTCTATTCTATTCTATTCTATTCTATTCTATTCTATTTCTATTCTAATTCTATTCTATTCTAATTCTAATATGTGTGTGTGTGTGTGCACTTGCTCCAGAGTGTCTTGCCACTTTAAATGAATGCTGCATTCATGTGCCATTTACTTCTGGTTCACATGGGTACTGAGGAGTTGGACCTGGGTTGGCAGGCTTTGCAAGCAAGCAGCCTTAACTACTGAGCCACTTCTCCAGCCCCTGGGCTGTCTTTAAGACAAGGCTTCACTATGTAGCCCAGGCTGGCCTTCAGCTCAAGATCTCCCTGTTTCCACCTGTACAGACATGAGGCACCCCACCAAGGTCACCTGCTTTTGATGTCTCAGTCAGAGCTTTGATTTCCTCTCTGGTCAGGAGCTGGCTTAGAGCATAGAGCCTCAGACTGATATAACAGCAGAGCACCAGCGTGTCCTTTGCAGGAGCCCCAGTATGGCTTCCAGTGGTTCTCTGAGTTGCACACTGTATTCATCATCTTAGTGAGGCCTCATAGCAAGGCTACTGTGGAGGGGGGTTCCATCCCCAGTGTGCAGATGAGAAGGCACTCAGAGAGGTAATTCAGCTAGAATTTGAAGCAGGTGTGCCTGTCCTAACAACTTCTCCATCTTTAAATCCACCAGATGGTCCAGCAACCAGTATACCTACAAATAGTAGCTGATGTGTATAATTTATACACATCAATGATATGCAAATAAGTGGACAGCTGCTCCTGACATTTTCTTGTTCATTGATTTTTGTCACCTGTCACAGCATCAGAGGTCAGTCCCCTGGAAGACCTGGCTGCAGCCCTGGTCACCCTCTCTGCCTGCACATGACTCACAATGATATCCCCGCCTCTGACAAACTGCAGGCGCATCTGAAACACGGTGATGTCCAAGAGGTAGATGAGGTCACACAGGTAGTCCATCAGCAGCCAGAGGTGAATGTTGCCGGGTGTCTGGTATGGGAAGGCCCAGCGCACGGGGATCAGCCAGCAGTTCCAGTTCCAGGCCAGCACCACGAAGAACAGCCACAGGATGTACATGAGGTCTGTGCAGGAAGGACCAGAGAGGGCTGGCTCAGCAGAGCAGGGCTCTGCACAGTGTGTGGTGTGGCTTTCATCACACGGAAGATGGACAGACAGGTGGACAGGGAGGTCACCACTAGGCCCTAATCAGTGAGCATACTCGGCGGAGGGGACATGGTGGCATTATTAGATGGTAGGCAGCTAACTAGAAACCCTTTTTTACTTTTCTTCTTTCTGGAAAATTTCCGACAATGTATTTCCTGTCTTAAGAAATCTTCAGTGTGGGGAGAATCCCAGGATATACTGGCAGCTAATCTAGCAAATCAGTGCAGTGCGCTCCCTCAGGAAAGCAAGACAGACGATGACAGAAGAGGGGCTTGATGTCAACCTCTGGCCTCCACATGCATGTGCACCCCCACACATATGAACACATACACGCACCCACATGCACACACAACACATGTGCACATACACATGCAAACACATGCACTCTGAAGACGGCTATGCAGAGTAGTCAATGATACACAGGGGCTGGGCTGATGGCTGGACAGACTGGGAGGTGGGTGCATGGACAGACTATAGATCACCTGGTCATCTTAGAAACCCAGTGGACGCCAGGCTTGGAGCCCTGCCCATTGAGTGACTTTCTGTTTAACCTTGAGGAAGTCCCTCTCTGGCACCCGCCATGCTTTTCTCATAAGTCACAGGAAACTGCAGCTAAGGGCTCAGGGATCTCCTCTGGGAACTGTGAAGAGCTGTGCACAGATGAACAGCGTTGCTTCAGAGGAGGCAGGAGGAATTCACTTTAGACACTGAGGATCTTCACCCCGTCCCTTCTTGGAGTAGGGGCTCCGCAAAGGAGCCGGCATGCCCAGAGCAGAAAGAAAACTTGACCCAAGGTCAGAAGTCTAACCGCATCTTCAGACTGGAACATTGCTCTGTGCCTCAGTTTCTCCATTTGTAAGTGGGGTGTGACCTATGCTCCCATCCCAGGGACTTGTTGAAGTGTCAGGTGAGGAATCGTGACTCATTTCCTGGTATTTCCACCCCTCCCGCTTTCATATTTCATGAGAGGACCGCTTCCCCAGGGAGACTCACTGGTCAGTGGGTCAATGCTTTGCGGGAACTGGTACTTCTTCCAGGGCTTGCGCTTGAACTTGCAGCAGAGCATGTCGCAGTAGTGTTCTTCCTCGGCTGGCTCTGCCTCCTCCGGCTTCTGGGCTGCGGCTGGCTCCGGGGCTTTCTTAGCTGGGGCTGTGGGATGATTTCAGTAGCTACTTGAGCCAGCCCCAAGGCCCAGGTGGCGGATGCAGGGAAGAGGGTCCCAACTGAATATCTGGAACTGGGGGACCCCCTCCCACAAGCTGCCATGAGGTCCAGACACAGAAGCCAACATATTCCCCTGAAGTGAACCCCACAGCACCCCCAGGCAGGAGCTGCTTCTCGAGAGCTGCCCACACGAGGCCTCCTGTGCACATTACATCTCAGTGCCCTGTGTCCATGTATGTCTGAGGGGCACTGCACATGTGTTTGGACTCTTTGCTACCTCTAGGACCCCACTGAAGAACCAGAGATGCCATCCTGGAATTAGAAATTGTTTTGCAACAAATCAAGCTGTGCTTGATTCGACTACTTTAAAATGGCCTGGAATTTCTCTGAATGTGCTCTACCCCTCCCAAGAATCGAATTTCCCCAATTAACAATCGAAGAATGTCAGAAAGCCTAACAGATAGGATAAACGCAGCTGCACAGATAAGGGCTAAGCATGCCTCAGAAGTTGCTTGTGCTTTGAAGAAATTATCTGGTTTTTTTGACTCACATAAAATTTACAGCTTACTGCAGTATCTCATGTCTATAAATCCTGTTTAATTGCACTCCTGTTTGATACATTCCTCATTGGAAATGCTCCAAGTTTTAGAGATTAAAAGCCCCACTTTTTCCTTTGTTAGTTGCTATTCTCCGGAGCCCTGCGTTGGGGCGAGATAGCCACTGGACAGTTCTATGTGCACAAATATAGCTTGCTTTAATTTGGCCTACACTGGAGTCTGGGGTCTTTTCTTTGCGTTCCTGGGTTCAACACCCACACCTCCGGGGACATGTTGCTTAAGGCTTCTCAGAGAAGTACTCCAAGCTCTGTCATCTTTACAAAGGCCACTGGCTGGGATCCCAGCCTCCCTGTGGGTCTCTGAGTCTGTGCTTGGTGACCAAGACCTTGGGTCTTTTGGGGGTCAATGTGGCTTCATTCCTAGTGTTAGGACCGTGAAGCAGGCTCTGCTGAATCTATTGTGGACACATGAGCCCTGTCATGGTTTGATCCAGGTGTCCCCCACAAACAAATGAATGTGTTCTCAGTGATCGATCCTCAGCTGATGGCAGTTTGGGTTTTGCAACCTCGCTGGAGCTGTGTTGTCAGGGGCGGGCTTATGGGGTTATAAGCCAGCTTCCCCTTGCCAGTGTTTGGCACACCTTCCTGCTGCTATTTCCAGTGCTGTGGCAAAGGTGATGTTCACCCCTCTGCTCATGCCATCATTTTCCCTGCCAGAATGAAGTCTCCCCTCGAGTCCGAGTCCGTAAGCCAAATAAACTCATTCCTCCACAAGCCGCATTTGTCTGGGTTCTTTCTGCACAGCAACTAGAAAGCTGACCGCAACAAGCCCCAAGATATAACCCTTCTCCAGAAAGACCTAGAAAAATCTCTGGTAAGAGAACACATTTCTTTACTTTTCATTCTCTTCCTTCTTTCTTTTGTTTTGTGTTTTTTGAAACAGAGTCTCAATATGTAGCCCTGGACGAGCTGGGACTTAGTATGTAAACCAGTTTGGCCTTGAATTTGCAGCATTCTCCTGCCTCTGCCTCCCAAATGCTGGGATTACAAGCTACCAAACCTGTCTTAGCATCTTCCTCCCTTCTTCCCTCCCTCATTCCCTTCCTTTCTCTTATTTTAATAAGGTGGGGTCTCACTACATAGTCTAGACCGGTGTCAAACTCATGCTCCTCCTGCCTCAGTTGGGGATTACAGGCACGCATCACCTCATAGGGCTTGGAGAACATGTTTCCTCTTTCTTCCAGGCTTTAAAAGAAAGGAAACATTGGGCAGGCATGGTGGCTAATACCCATATTCCCAGTACTCAGGAATCTGAGACAGGGGAATTACCTGGAATTCCAGACCAGCATAGGGAACATAGTGAGTTCCAGGCTAGCTTGAGCTACAGAGTAAGGCTCTGTCTCAAAACCAAACCGAAATACAACAGAAAGAAAGGAAGGGAGGACAGGTGTGAGGAAGGGAAGGAGTTGAGGGAGGGGAGGGAAGGAAGGAGGGAAGAAGGAGCGAAGGAAGGATGGAAGGAATGGAGGGAGGGAGGAAGGGAGGGAGGGAGGGAGGGAGGGAGGGAGGAAGCAAAAGGGGAAGGGAAGGGATGTTCAGGTGGCCTCCATCAAGGTACCAGTGACTCTAAGACACACATCCCTGGGCGGCTCCCCCACCACCCCTGGGAGGAGGCAGAAGAGTCCAGGAGTCACTGGCCTTTGGGGGAGGCGACCGATCTCACTTGGGTTGTTAGTCATAACTCTGACCTTGTTACTCCCCAAATACATACCTAAACCTATGCATAAGAGTCCCCAATTCCACATTGTGGGGGGTCTGGACTTCTCTCACACACCATCCCCCCTCCCCACTAGTTGGTAGGGGCCTGCCCACCCTCCCTGGCCAGGCTGCCCACTCACAGGGCTTGGGGCTCTCCTCGTCAGAGGTGACATCGGGGTCGATGAGCTTCTCCTTCACCTTCTCCGTCCGCTCCTTGAAGAGCTTCACGAGCTCCTGAAGCCGGTCGTTGATGATGGCGCTGTTCTGGCTGGCCGAGGAGGCTGCGCGGTCCTGGCCACTGCAAGAAAACATCCTGAGGCTGGGTGCTGAGTAGGAAGGTGTCCAGTACCCAGTAATGTCTGCACCTCCCCTTCTGGCAGAGCCAGAGGGGAGTAAAGCCAGCCCGTTTTTCTCTCAATGTGAGACCACCCAACTCTGGCCCAGCTCTTCGGAAGCGATCCATGCCACCTGATCCCCATAGACAATGGCAGAACCAGCTTTCAGTCCTTCTTTGTTTTTCTGAGACAAGATCCAAGGACTTATGATGTAGCCCACACTGGCCTCAAACTCCACCTCTGGAGTAGCCAACATTACAGGCCAGCACCACCACACCTGGCGGGAGTTCTTTCTATGACAACTGTGGCCCAGTAGAGCTGAGCAGAGGTTAGGAAGTCTGGACTGGGACCCACTACAGATCCGGTGACCACCTTCTCCCCATGGACTCGAGGATGTTTTGCAGGGGGACCTCTGCCCAGAAAGCCCTCCCTCTCTGAGTCCTGTGGGAGTGCCCACAGCTAGCCCACAGTCTGAGCCCATTCTGCTAAGTCTTTAGGACTCCAGTGCCAACCAGGAGTGACCTGGCAGGACAGCCAGCCTTGTCTTCCTGCTTCAAAGCTTCTGGGAAAGTGGGCCTTGGGTGCAGTCCTATAACCACCCAAGCTCCCTGCTCTTCCCCTCAGCTACCCACCCCTCTCTGCCTGCAACTTCCTGAACTCCAGATGTGGCTCCACTCACTCGGCCTCCTGTGGGGTGGTGGGGTTCGACCAGGCAACCACCGGGGACTCGGCTGGTGACAGCGCCTTGAGCTCTTCAGCCTCGTCATCCTGAGAAGGCAGCTTCTTCCTGCAGGGACCCAGACATTAGAGGGGCCTTCAGAGAGG
>PVHP010022166.1:0-28729 GCA_004024765.1 Zapus hudsonius
TTTTTTTTTTTTTTTTATTGTCCATAATGAGTTACAACATTTAGTGGGCAAACAATGAGTTGTTATCCCCAATTCCCCACTGCCCTCCCCTCCCCCCTCCACTGGATAACCTCCTCCATGGTTCGTCTGGATCAGTCCTTGTGACAGGGGACCATGGATAGCCTAGTATTCAGCCAGGTTCTCCTGGCCGTGCAGTGGCCACATTTTGTGGTGTGTTAATAATACACCTCAGTAAATCAGTCTAAAAATATAGAGAGGTAAATTTATTTGCAACAAACTTGTTTGTAACGTCGTAATTCCTGCTTCCCCACACTGTCCCGTCCTTACCTAATTAGTAATAAAACAGCCATGCCATGTAGCAATTTTTGTGCTACTTTTTTCTACATCAAAGAAAAAAAAAGAATACAGTCTCAGAATTTAGTTACCTGGAACTGTTTTCCTACTGTTATTGTTCTACTTGGGAATGATTAAATCTAGGAGGGAAAATAAACAGAAACATAGATAATAGTGGTATATTTTATATATCTTTTTATCAGTAGATGGATGCAAGAAAGGGGAGAAAATATTCAGGGATCTTAATGCTCCATATTCTCAAAATGTAACTTCCTTCCATTTTGATCTACTCTATCATATCAAACATGGCAGGAAGGCCAAATTTTACCAACCACTATATTTATCTCTTGCTGGCTAAGAATGGTTTTTACAATATTTAAAAGGTTACATTTTTAATTTTTATGTAACTACCACCTATCCAACAGTCTGTTGTCTCTTGGCCCACATAATATCTGGCCCCCAAGAACATGCTTTTCGGTGGCTAGAGATGTAGTTCAGTTGGAAGAATGCTTGCCTAGCATGCATGAAGCTCTGCATTTGATCCCCAGCACTGCATAAAACCCCACCTGGTTGTGCATACCTGTAATCCCAGCAACCGAGAGATGGAGGCAGGAGGATCAGAACTCCAAGGTTGCCCTCAAAGTTCTAGCCCAAGCTACACCATACTCTATCTACTTCAATGTCAACAACAAAATGCTTTTCAGCCTCATTTGTGCACTCAGGGCAATCCCAACACTAAAAATTAACCACATCTAGTTCTAGTCTTCATATGGAATTAGGATAGCCAAAACAGATTTTTGAAAGGAATAACAGAGTTGGAGGATTTATATTAACTGGTTTAAAAGCTGACTTTTGAAATAAAAAGAACCGCAGAACTCAGAACTCAGATACGCTATAGGGGCTGTAGAGATGGCTGGATGTGGAAGAGAGTTTCCTGTGCAAGAATGAGGACCCAGGTTCAGCCCCACACCCATGTCAAAAGTCACCCCATTGCTGATGGGTGGCAGAGACAGGAGGATTGTTGGGCTTTTTGATCAGCCAGTCTAAACAAAGGAGAGCTCCAGGTCAGTGAGAGACTCTGCCTCAAGGAAATAAGGTGGAAGAGTGATAGAGGAGGGTACCCAGAATCCTTCGACCCTGCAGAGCACACTGAACATTTAGTTTGTTCTTGCCCTTGTTACCATTTGCAGCATCCTCCAAAAGTACAAGAGCTTCTCTGCCACAAATTATGGACACTTGCTTCTAACTACTTTTCTGTGCTTTTTGTAGTCGGCAATGGGCTGTAGCATCCATGCTCACTTATTTCATCTTTTATCATGTGGGATTATAGAGTTGGTGCTAAAATCTTTTAATTTTAATATGAGACACCTAAAATATAGTCTCTGGTTGCCAAAAATGTATATAGTCTAGTGAGGAAGCCAAAGCATATCTACCAAAGAATTATTACAATATTAGTAGATAACTAAGATAGAAAATAATTAGATATGTGAAAGGCTATTTAGTATCTAGTTACAGTGGCAAGATGTCCAATTTCATCAAGCTTTGTTTACTCAGGTATGGAATGAAGACAGTATGTATATGAACAGTCCTGCTCAGAGTACTGCATTGATGACCAAATGACAGTGTATAGTTACACAATTTAAAAGTCATAAATAAGGCTGGGGGCTTGTGGCTCAGTGGTAGGACTGTGCTTAGCATGCATGATGCCCTGGGTTCAATCCCCCAGCACCATTAAAAGTTACCAGTCATTAAATGTGATTTATTGTGATTACTAATATTATTAAATCTTATTATTTGGTAGTTAGGAACACTGCTTAATACATATCTGAGCTTTTCTGGGGCATTATTTCTTTACCAGTTATCAGAAAAAATGTTATAGCCAAAGGAAAGGTAGGACTGCTTACAACACAAACTTCCAGACACAAAATGGCCTGATATTCATGGCTTCGCAATGACTGATAATGCCTACACATTATGGGAAGAAAAGATGATGACACCAAAATGAATCAAAGACTAATTGAGAGGGGGAATGGATATGGGGGAGGGTGGGGAGGGAATCATAATGGTTTATGATCTATAATATGGAAGCTATCAATAAAAAGTTTTAAAAATAAATAAATAAAAACTGTTATAGCTTTTAAGCCCATGAGTTGCTTTTTAGTTCCTAATTTGTTTTCATTTGTTCCTCATTTCATTTGTTCATTTGCAAAAGCTTCTGAGTTATACCAACCAGCTTGGGCTATAGAGTGAGACCCTGTCAAAACAAAACAAAATTATGCATGGGTGGTTCAATGGTAGAATTCTCACCTGCCAAAATCACCACTACCTACTTTATCCTTGATTTCTACGTACCTTGGGTTAGCCTTGGTTACAAAATTAGCCAGGATATAAGAATATAATTTTCCCTGCTTTCATTTTGCTAGCTGCCTCCCACCATGAGCATAAGTTATCCATTTTTTACAGTTTTTACAACTGTTAGGCAGAAAAATGGATAATAAATATGAGAATTTAACTTCACACACACACACACACACATATATATTCTATGATATTTCTAATTTCCTTTTTTTTCTGGGGCCCCAAAATACTCCTTTGTTGCTTTTGTTTATTTTGTTTTGTTGTTTTGTTTTGTTTTGACAGGGTCTCACTCTGCAGCCCAAATTGGCCCTGAACTTGGGCTCCCTCTCTCTCACCTCCCAAGTGCTAGGTTACAGACATGTGCCACTGCACCCAGTTCTCTCCTTTAATGCTGAGATTTCAATCTCTTCTCATTTCTCCACCTTTTCTCATTAGTTCCTTTTTCCTTATCCTGTTTCTTTTTTGCTAGCAAAGTCAGTTTTTTAAGGAAAAATACAGGTTGTTCTCCTTAATCATCTTCCCTTGTACATAAGATACAAATTCCATTTAAATTTGAATGAAGAAAACCTCATTAAATAGGATTGTGGAAATTACCTTCTGAGTTTCTTTCTTTCTTTTTGGAAATACACACTGCACGTTTGAATTATAGAAAAAGAAAATGAATTAACTATAAAAATTCTCCTGGGATGACATCCTTTATTCTTTTATAATTATTGAATAAAATACTTAATCTAGATTTTAGTTTTAGTCTTTCATTTCTGGAGTCATGAAAATGTTCCTATTTACATGTAATTATTGGTAATACTAGATAAATTCTAGATGTGCTGAAGAGATGGCTTAGCAGTTAAAGGTGCTTGCTTGCAAAGCCTGCTGGCCCAGGTTCAGTTTCCTAGCCAGCCACATAAAGCCAGATGCAAAATGTGGCACAGATATCGGGCATTTGTTGTAGCAACACGAGGCCCTGAAGCCTCCATAGCCTATGCATGCACACATGTGCACCAACACACTTATATGCTAATTAAATTAATAAATTAATTTTAATTTAATAATTAAATTAACATTAATTAAATTTTTGAAAAATTCTAGAAGATCTTTTAGTTTTGATTTGTTCAAAATCATTGTTCTCTAGCACCTGCCTAGAAGTGATGTATAAAAAACTGGAATTGGGGCTGTGGGTATAGCGCAGTGGTATGCTTGCCTGGACTGTATGAGGCCCTAGGCTTTATTCCCAGCACTGCAAGAAAAAAAAAGGAATATATTGGAGGCTGCTCAGTGGATAAAGCACTCACCTCTCAAGCTTGAATACCCAAATTAAATCCCTAGACCCTACTTAAAATGCCAGAAGCCATGGTGGGCTTCTGTAACCCAGCTCCTGGCTTTGAGATAGGAGAGAATATCTCAGAAGTTCAGCAAACAAAGCATAGAACAACAGCAGAACAAATGAAGTATAAAGCCTAGGACCAACACAGAAGTTGTCCTGTGACCAACCACACACGCACAATGGCTCACCTGCAGTCACACACACAAACACACAGAAAAAAAAAAAAATTAGAACTATGCTATAGAGAGGAGCTAGACAAGGAAGACTTCCTTATTTCATTGTGTTCATTGTAATATATTAGTTTCTACTTAGATGCTATGTATTTTATTACATACATACATACATACATACATACATACATACATACATACATACATACATACAGTTAGTGTGCCCGGAAATAAAGTTAAATGGGTGAAAGAAAAGGATAAAAAGAATATTGAAATTCAGGGAGGAATTTTGGAGCTCTCTAACAATCCATGAAAATATATAAATACCATTTTAATAATTCTAAAATAATGTAGCATTGCTAGGCCTAGCTGTAGTTCCTTTGGCACTGATATATGAGTTTGTTTAGCTCATTTAAGTAGAATTGTTAAATTTTTGTGATGTGACTGCATAATAGTTTTAGTAATTTACATTTCAAGAGGTGAGATCATCAGTAACTTTTAAAAATAATATTTTCATCTAGTCATGAATTTTAGGTAAACAGATATTCTTCTTTTTTTAATTCATTTTATTCATTTTGTTTTTTCCAGCTACACTGACAAGCTATTCTGAAAACATGGAGCGCACAAAATACATTGGAGAAACCAGTAAAGAATTAGGATCTGGAGGAAACCTAAAACCGTGGCAGTCTCAAAAATCCAGCATGGACTCCTGTCTCTATCGAGTAGATGAAAACATGACTGCTTCCACCTACAGTCTGAATAAGATCCCAGAGAGAAATTTGGAAACGGTTTTATCACAATCAGTACAGTCAATTCCTTTGTATCTCATGCCTCGGCCAAATTCAGTAGCAGGTAAGATTTCTTTTTTTTTTTTTTTTTTTTTTTTTTTAAGAAATAATCATTTTTCTGGGAGTATTTAGTTAAATGAAAGTAAATCCTACTCTAACAGCATTTAAATTTTCTATTCATCTTTTCTAAGACATTCTTTTATATTTCATATTACACACATGTATTTTTCTGAGCTTGGGGAAGGTTCATCATCATCAAGGGTTTGCTTAGCTTTACTCTGTGGTATAAAATAGTGTACATAAAACCAGAAACAGAGCCTAGTATATAATCAAACTATTAGAAGTTTTTTCTCACACCAAAAGTATATGAAAGAATTTTAGTTTAAGGTTTTTAATTTTTAAAAAGAACAACTTAGTTTTAAAAGCATTATTGATAATTGAAGTATATTTCAGTACAATTTGTATGGTCAGAAATCATCCATAATTTAAAAGTATGAGAGTCAGGCAAGAATCTCCCTCCCTTATTCCTTCAGTTCAATATTTTCACAAAATCCTTGCCACCTTCCTTATGTGTTGTTTAAATTTTGTCATTAACTTGACCTTTTTAGTACTCTTGGGTGGGTCTCTGAGGATGTTCACAGGAAGGCAGCCCTCTCAATAGGGGACAGGATGTAAGGAAGCTCAGGGGAGCTAGAAATGAACATCCCTTACTGGGAGGACAGTGCAGGAAATAAACTCCAAAGACTCAGGTAGCCAACAAATCTGGGATAGGGTTCAAGACCCCACCCTAAGGCTGTATAAAGGGGAAAGAAATCTCTCTCCCCTGCCTGCCTGGCTGCTGGTGCATGTCATACATCTCTTTGTTGGCATTGGAATGAAGCTTCCTCAGCCTTAAAACCTGGACTGAAGACCAGTGGCTTCCCAGGAAGCCTTTAGGCTTTCAGTGCTCGATTGGGACTGCTGAGGCATCCAGCCTTGTGGACTGAGCAGCTACCAGTTCCTTGACTCAGGCCTGCAGACTGTTTTTGTGGGACTGCCATGAGCTAATCCAATAAATCCCCTTTTTTTACTACAATTCATTCTGTTGGTTCTTTTCCTCTAGAGAACCCTGACTAATATACCTGTGGTAGTTTGAAAGAATGCCCCCCAATAGATTCAAGAGTTATTAAAGTTTTTCTCCAGCTGCCTGGCTGTAGGTGTGTCACCTTGGCCAGATCCTAGGGTCCAGCCCTAAGGTATTTCTGGGGTGGATCTGGAATTCCAGCTATACATATGCAAAAAGCAGCCTGAGCTCAAGCCTGAAGTTCCTGCTGTTTGCCAGTTGGAGTTGTAGTGTGCTTGCTTGAGGTGCTGGTGATGGTTTCCTCTCTCTGCTTGGCCTGTGAAAGGGGCCAGTCCCTTTCACCATTCTGGAACTTCTCCTGGCTCTGTTACTTCAATAAATCCTTTCCTCCCAAACTGTGTCTGGTTTAGAGATTCATCCCAGTGTCTTGTGCCTGACTACAACAGTACCTTATCTTAGAAAAATCACAGGAACCTATATTTCCAAAGAATAATTCAAGTACCACTAGCAAACTCATTTATAAAGGAATGACACAGAAGATTAGGTGACTGAAAAATGAAGTCATTGTTCCTTAGCAGCTACTCAAAAGTGATGTCAAGGGGTAATTTTTAATACAGCTAAGTTGCTGTTTAATAATTCAAATCAGGAGCAATTGCAGAAATAGCCACCTGACATTTTCATAATGTATTGTCATTTGGACTTTGTCCAGGTTGCAGAATAAAAGTTGTTTGTCTTTCTGACTTTCCAAATAAATGCTGGGGCAAATCTATCACTGATACAAAATAATAATACAACATTTGTTCTAGTCAACTCTTTATTTCCAAGGTCTAGCTATTTTTTATGCAGCTGAATGTCACAGTGCACACCTATAGTCTCAGTACTTCGGAAGTGGAAGCAGGAAGATAAGTTTAAGGCCACCCTTGACTGCATAGCAAGTCTGAGGTCAGACTCGATTTTATGAAACAATGTCTCAAAAAAAACATTCATTATGCTAATGGCAGTGTGGTGTTTCTTGCTGTTTCCATCCTTTCCTACCTAGTCATTTTGTTCAAACCTCAGGGAAATGATCAACACCTGTTACCAGGTGTGATTATGTGGACAATAGTTTAGCTGGAAGATGAATAACTGTTGAAGATTTTCATATTCTCTTATATAGTGACAGCAGATTTTCTCTCCTAGGTCCCCTCTGAATATGTTGATACTCAACTATCATATCTTAGTATATTTCTAGAATACTATAATTTATGAAAAGGTCCTGGCAACCTGATTCTTTCTAGAAGGGAATTATTTAAATCCTTGCTCATATGCATGCATGCCTGTATGCATATATGTATATGGGGAAATATACCTATTTACCTTAATAGTATATCCTAGTTTACTTCCTAAGCTATAATAACTTCTTGAGAAAATTCTGGCTCTTATTATAGAACGGCATTGAGCATTTAGTAAGAGTCAGAGATAAAATCTTTATTTCAGTGGACTGAGCTCTGCACCATTAACATTCTGCACTATTTCCCTTTTCCTTGTTGATCCCCATTATGCTTTTTGTGTGTCCTTCAGAGCCACTCTTCAGTATGTTCATCAAGGATCTTCTCATTTGGTTAAAACCAATTGAGTTCTTTAAGTTTCTCTTAGCCCAGGCAAACCCTGTAATGGTTCTGCCTATATCTTAGCCACACTCTACTACTTCTATTGTAATATCTTGTGTTTTCAGTACAGAACAATAACTGAGAGTCTACAAGAAGGTAGAGTAGAACAATCAAGCCTTAATAAATTTAATATTGTGTTATTAGTCTCAAAAAGCCATCAGTACTCCCAGTCAGTGGTAAGCCATAGGCATGCTATCAAATCATCTGTCTAATACCTGTTCATCTTTATAAGGTGAAGCTTTCCCTGATCAATGTCCCCTTACAATCCCAGCCACACACATACAAAAAAAAAATGATTTGTCCTTTAAGACTTTTCTGTATATTTTCTTTTGGTATTGAAAATAGTCTACTTTGCATTATGTTTAGCTGTTGTGCATATGAGTTGGTCTACAAGTAATATAGTCATTTTGAAATAAGGAACTGAGAATACTCTGATAGATGCTCTAAAAATGTTGGCTGAGTGAACCAACTGTTGAGTGTGGGCATGAGTCAACCAATCTATGAAATCAGTTTTAAACAAATAACATGATAGTAAATCCAAGGACAAATTTTAGATTTTATTCATGTCATAGGAGAGACTAGGACAAATAAGAAGGGTCACCTTCATTTAACGAAAGCATAGTCTGGGTCTGGGGTATATGTCATTGGGTAAAGAGCTAGACTTGTAAACAAGACCTAAAGACTCATGTCAAATGCCAGGTGTGGTTGCAGGTGCTATATTCCCAGCACTGTGGGGAAATAAAGAGACCCTGTCTGTCTATTTGTCTGAAAAAAAGATGAGTAACTTTCCTGAATATGACACCTGAGATTGTCTTCTAGCCTTCACACTCATGCACATGTACAGAAGCACCAGCATGCATGCACAGTCACACACACAAAAGAAGGCAGGGTCTTCTTACGATGATAGTATAAACTAGCCCCCAAAAGTTTTGAAATTGCTGTCAATTGCTAATATCTCACTTCTTCCAAAATCACAATATGTGGTTCTCTTTAATATATGGAATATGTAAATAACATTTATCATTATTTGCTAAGAACTATAAATATATTTTCAGTGAGTATCTAGAAACTTTATTCAACTGGAAATGTAATTGTGTTGAAAAGAAAAAAAAAGTTATCTTAAGGAATTCCTATGTGCCCATGGGCCCGTTTTTGTCAATAACTTTTTACTGCAGCGCAGAAAATACACATTTGTTTACTTAGGGTCTGCTTTTGTGCTATGACAAAATTCAGTAGTTTCAACAGAAACCATGTGGCACACACAGCATAAATTATTTATTGTCTTGAACTTTACAGAGAAAAGGCAATCCTTCCATTCTAGAATCTTATTCTGACTTTCATATTCATTTAGTCCAAGTTATCCCTCAGCTATACATGTGGCTATGCTACAGTAAAGCTGTGGTTAGGAAGAGAAACTTATTAGATTTTTATGGGAAATTTTTATGATGTATTTCACATGAACTCATGAATTACAAGGTAAATAAAAAATGTGTAAGGAATTTCACGACAGTACTGCTACTAGATGATAAGGACTCAAGAATTTGAAAGGGTAAAAACAGCTTCTTGAGTTTTGTCCCATTCTTAAGGGTTTTTTGGTTGGTTTGGGGAGGGGGGTTGGGAAGGCAGATATTTGTTTCTTGGGTTTTTTGGTTTTTCTTTTCTTTCTTTCTTTTTTTTTTTTTTTTTTTTTTTTTTTTTTTTTGAGATAGGGTCTCACTCTAGCCCAGGCTGACCTAGAACTCACTCTGTAGTCCTAGACTGGCCTCAAACTCACAGCAATCCTCCCACCTCTGCCTTTGAGTGCTGGGATTAAAGGTGTGGGCCACCATACCTAGCTATGTTCTTGAGTTTTTATGACTTGCATTTAACTAGACTGTCATCACAGTGTGGTATATAGACAATGCCCACTAATAAGTTAGTTATCAGAATAAATCTGGAGCCCTTGTGGCAAGAACTTGAAAAGTCTTACTATGGCAGCTAAGTCTCTTAACCTCTTTTTAGTTTACTAAGAGATTATAAAGTACTTTTCCCTTTTTAGACAGAAATATGTTAGCAGTTTATTGTCTCATTTTATAAAAATATAAAACCCTAACTTTAGCATTTATAAAATGCCCAAAATTTAGAGAGTAACCAAGTATTTTCTTTTTTCTTTTTTTTTGGGGGGGAGTTTGTTTTTCAAGGTAGGGTCTCGCTCTAGTCCAGGCTGACCTGGAATTCACTATGTAGTCTCAGGCTGGCCTTGAACTCACGGAGATCCTCCTACCTCTGCCTCCCGAGTGCTGGGGTTAAAGGCATGCGCCACCACGCCCAGCCAAGTATTTTCTTAATACTATTACTTTCCAGAAATTTGTGTGCAACAACTATCAAAAGAATAACTTACCAGTTGTTTCACTAATCTTTAACACATATTAAAGAAATATACAACTCTCTTGCAATGAATAAAATCCAAGATTCTTCACCAGGTATTTTGATCACCAGGTAAAGATATCATTTGATAAGTTAAAAACTTTACAAGACAAAGAACACATTTTTAGGCTATGAGATTATAGCTTATTTAGAATTTCATCATATAAAAACTAATATCCTATCTAGTTACTAAAATTTTTAATTGTAGCCAACTCATGAATTTTTCAGTGTTCTAAATTGTAAACCTCATGATATGTGTTTATAATATTTAACAATTTTACCCCATATAATCATCAGTATGTTTCTCTACATTCCTTGCACTGTTTGCTCTTGTTTCACCTTTATCATTTCATAATCATTAGAATAATTGCAGTATTTGTCTATGGTTTTAGTTTGCATTTTGCAAATATTAATGTTGAGCTTATTTTGTGGGCTGCTAAGATCTATATATGTTTTTTAATAAATTTCATAGTCATTATTACGTCTATTTCATAATCATTATTTTTATACCCATAATAATTGAGTTACCTATTTTACTAAGTTTTAAGAATGTTATGGGGCTGGAGAGATGGCTCAGCAGTTAAGGCACTTGCCTCCAGTGCCTAACGCCCCGGGTTCAATTCCCCAGGACCCACATAAGCTAGACCCACAAGGTGGTGGCCCCTGGTTCGTTCTCTCTCTCTCTCTCTCTCTCTCTCCTCTCTCCTCTCTTTCTCTCTCTCTCTCTCTCTCTCTCTCTCTCTCTCTCTCTCTCTCTCTCTCTCTCTCTCTCTCTCTCTCTCTCTCTCTCTCTCTCTCTCTCTCTCTCTCTCTCTCTCTCTCTCTCTCTCTCTGCTTGAAGTAGGAGGATTGCCTTGAGTTCAAGGCCACTCTGAGACTACATAGTGAATTCCAGGTCAGCATGGACTAGAGCGAGACCCTACCTCAAAAAAACAAAACAAAAAAAAAGGAATGTTATGTATTCTCTCTAAAAGTTGTATCAGACATGTTTACAAATATTTTCTTTCAGATCATTACTTTTCTTTCTTTTTAATTATTTTATTTGTTTGCAAGCAGAGAAATATAGACAGAGAGAAAGAGACAGAATATGGTCATGCCAGGGCCTCCAGTTGCTGCAAACAAACTCCAGATGCATGTACCACTTTGTGTATTTGACATGGGTACTGCAGAAGGAGGACTGTTGGGGAATTGAACCCATCTCATTAGGCTTTGCAGGCAAGTGCCTTGACTGCTGAGCCATCTCTCCAGTCAATCTTTTCTCTTTTTTTAATCCATTAACTTTGAAGCACAAATGCTTGAATTTTGTTGAAGTCTATTTATTCATATTTTAGTGGATCATAGTCCTGGTGTCATTTTTTTAATTAAAGTACTGGAAAATATTGCCTCCCTCTGAATATTAAGCATGTTCTCCTTTTTCCCCTTTCCTCTTCCTTCCTCCATGCTAAAAAAAATGAAAGTGATCATCATCATATTATCCTAAATCATTATTAATGATTGTTCACAAAAACAATGTCATCCATAATGTTGGTCTTTTTAGCTAGCAGAGCTCTTTAGCTTCTTAAGGATACTGATCATGCTTCTTTATAGGAAAAGGAACTGGCAAATGCACCATCAAAGGTAGATAGATCTGCCTGGAGAATAGGATTCTACACCATTGGAGCAGTCTGCATTGACTGTGAACAAAATACTTTATCACAGAAGTCTTTCTTATTAGAGTTGAGCATATTACACACAGATTTACTGTTTCCTACAGGCAAAGTCAGAGTATATGCCCGGGAGACAGGAAAGTAAGCTGTAAACTAAATGAGTCACTTGTTTTCAAATTTTAATAGATTAAAATGTTTCCAGAAGGTCAAGAAATAAAGGCAATTACCATACTACTAAATATGGTGTATATATATATATATATATATATATAAATGTATTATGTATATATGTATATGCATGCATATGTATATATATATATGTATGAATTTGCTAAAACTACAAACTATAGATGCTTAAATTATTAGGTATCATTTTAGCTCTCATTTTATATATTTTTTTTCCTATACTTACTAATATATACAAAGATGATTCTCCAAACTGGGGAAGATGAATCTCCTTGGTGAACAGGAGTAATTGAGGATTTCAAATATAAAATAGATTTGAAATTTTAAAAACAATATATTTATACTTTATTAAATTATTTTTACCAGTTTTTTTGTTTGTTTTTTTGAGGTTGGGTCACACTCTATCCCAGGCTGACCTAGAATTCACTATAGCTAGCATACAAAATAGTGGGCTTCATTATATTTTCATACATATATATATCAATGTACTTTGCTTATTCACCCTTACTACATTTTCTTGTCCCCCAATTCCTGCTGGTCTCTTTTTATCCCTCCCAAATAGTCCTCCTCCTGCTTTCATGATAGATACAGCTATATATAAATATAGCTTCTGAATACAAAAGAAGTTATGTAATATGTGTCTTCCTATTCTCCATTGCCCTCTCTTGTTGCCATATACATATTAAATTGTTCTAAACATATGTGTCTTAGGAATGGTGTGAAGGGTAGGGAGTGATGAAAGCTAATAAGAAAGCTGTTCAAATTCAGCTTTTTAATTTTCCTTTTTTCAAATGTAGTATGAATAATGCAATTATTGTAGAAATCAAATAATGTTGAATAATACTGTGAAAAAATACCATTCAATGGTGGCTCATACCTGTAAACTCAGCACTTGTGAAGCTAATGCAGAAAAATGGTCAATTTGGTGCCAGTCTAGAATAATACATACATAGAAAGACCCTGTCTCAAAATAACAAAAAGTTTAAAATACCATTTGCATCACTTTAAAAACTCTTGGAGAATTGTTTGAATGATCCTTGCCATGTTAGAAACTTCTACACACATTGGGAAGAGAAATTACCTTCTTTTGTCTGGGCTTTTTCCACATCTTCTGGTATGAAGAAAAAACTTGTCAAGAGGTAACCAAAAATCCTTCAGTGGGGAAGGTGGGAAGATGGCTCAGGTATAGGTGCTTGCTCTGCAAGCCTGCCAACCAGAGTTCAGTATCACATAAAACCAGATGAAAAATGACCCACATGTCTGTATACCTATATGAGTCTGGCTTTCCCAACAGCAAACAACAAAAAAGACCATGTCTCAAACAAGGTGGAAGGAAAGAACTAATGCTCCACACTGTGGCTTGCATGCACGCACACATGTAATTATTAATGATTGTTCACAAAAACAATGTCATCCATAATGTTGGTCCATAAGGAGGCATCTTTGCTTTTAAACCTTCGTGTTGGAAGAAAATAGAAGACCATTGTAGGTTTGTGGTTCCATGACAGAAGTGCACAGAGCAGGAACTGTGCGCCTGCGAAGGAACACTCAAATTCTTTTAGCATCAGGTGTGGTGGCACACACCTGGGTCCTAGCACTCAGGAAACCAGAAGCAGAAAGTAGAGGCAGGAGAACAAGGGTTCAAGGCCATATTGAGTTTGAGGCCAGCTTGGGCTACATATGGCTTTCACTCAGAAACAAAGAAAAACAGAAACCCTAAGGAATAAAACTATTAAAGACCTTTTTTTAAATGATGGAATTTAACCCTTTTGCTATAGGAAAATCAGAGTCAACAAATATGCAAATGTTTATGGAGAGCTATTTTAAAATTGTTTCTTACCCTTTTTAGTCACTTGCAGCATACATGTATGAAATTTTATACTATGAAATTCTTAAAATCGTGTATATTTTATTAACTATAAGTATAAATAGATTAGTCTAATAGATTAAGCTTATAGTTTCAGAAATATATAAATTGATATAATCCCATTTATGTATTTGCAATTTTGTTTTCTATGCTTTTTGGAGTCTTACCCAAAATAATTCTTGTCCATTCCAGTATCATGAAGGACTCCTTCACTTTTTACAAGTAA
The DNA here is from genome assembly GCA_004024765.1 of Zapus hudsonius. Classification (NCBI taxonomy): domain Eukaryota; kingdom Metazoa; phylum Chordata; class Mammalia; order Rodentia; family Dipodidae; genus Zapus; species Zapus hudsonius. The sequence goes on from PVHP010022166.1 coordinate 14,014, forward strand.
TTTTATAGTTTGAGTTTTGAGTTGTCTTTTTTTTTAATATAGTTAAAGATGAGGATTTAGTTTCTTTCTTCTGCGTGTGGATATCTAGTTTTCCCAGCACCATTCATTAACTGAAGAGACTATCCTTTCCCCAGTATGTGTTCTTAGCCCTTTTGTCAAAGATGAGTTGGCTACAGATGTTTCCTTCTAAGCTCATTGTTCTGTTCCTTTGATAGCCAGGTTAACCTGTAGCTCACTCTGTAGGCCATGCTAGCCTTGAACTCACAAGAATCCTCCTACCTCATTCACCCAAGTGTTAGGATTAAAGGCTTGAATTTAAGTATTTTTATGCAAAAAAATAGTATTTTGGTTGAGAAGGGCATTGTTTTGGTGCTGGGCAGGCAGTCACTCTTCCACTGAGCTGCGTTCCTAACCTATTTGGATTTGTTTTTGTTTCTTGTTATAGAAAACATTGCAAGTGCAGAGAGTTGTGCTTTATTAATAAATGACTTGCAGAGTGTCCCTACTTTGTATTAGTAAGACCTTCATTACTTCTCTTTGAAGCCATTAAAAAAATAGTCATGGAAAATGACAAAAATGAGTAAAGAATGAAATAAGCCTTCATAAAAATAATTAAATCTGGTTAAAGGGGGAAAGAAAGTTGTACCATTGGATTGAGAGTCCAGACACCTGCCTACATGACCTACTCTGCTCTCAATGAATGACTCACTTTGACAGATCACTCCACTGGCCTAATTTGAAAATGAAGATATGTCAGTAGATCAGGTGTCATTGCTTGTTTTTATTTAAAGGCCAGCTAGTAGGTCATTTTGGCTTTGCATGCCAAAACAGTCACTGTGAAATTACTTAGCCCTGATGTAAATGATGAGGCATGGCTCTGATCAAGGAAAACTTTATTTAGGAAAACAGGCAGCTGGCTAAATTTTATCTGCAGCTCTGTATTTGCCAGCCTTCGAACCAAATTATCCTTAAGATTCTTTTCACATCTGCATCACGTGGTATTCCTGCTTTTTCTTTTCATCATCTCCTAGATGAAGGACAGCTAATCATTTGTTTTCTTTGTTTTATCTGTTAGAAGCCAGTCAGAAGATAGAACCCACATAAATTTGTAACAGAAAATTTGATATTATAAAGAATTATAGCCAGGTGTGGTGGTGCATGCCTATAATGCTGTCAGTGGAGAGACTGAGACAGAGTCATGAATTTGAAGCCAGCCTAAGCTACAAAGGGAGACCTTGTGGGGGGGGGGGCCGCATTGGTAACTAAGCTTTATTTAAAAAGTAAAAAGAGAACATTGTGATATTATGGACTTAGCAACTGTATGAAGTAGCTACCAGCTCTGAGCCTGAGCGAACAAAAAACAGGATTGTTCAACTACATAGTTATCAAGGAAAGGGCAAGGAAAGTTGAAAGTCAGACCTCTGTGAAGAAGACTGTTGAACTGATGCCCATACAGTAAGCTCCAAGAAGGGCTCTTTGGAGACCAGTCTTAAACCACTGAGGGCAAGGTACTGGCTACTAGGCTGACATTTTTGAGGAGGTGTGCTGAGGCTAGTCCCACCTTCTGGTAAAAACTGCACACTCAACTGCTGTTCCTGTAATCATTGCCAGTGCTTGGCTGAGCAAGACTCAAGTAATGTTTTGAAAAACAGGAAATAGGAAGAAGCAAATTCTTATGCCAGCAGCCTTCCTTATTGCCTCTAACTGATAGCTTAACTGGGAGCCAGTTGAGAAAGTAGATAAAGAACTCCAGTATCACAAAACAACATTTAGAAGAGTAGATTTAAAACTGGAGCTAACAACATAGCAACTAACAAAAGTATCTTTCAAACTACTTGTTCAAAATTGCAAGCATTTTGAACAAAACAAATTATATATGTTAACAAGATGTATCATTCATGTAAATGAGGACAGATTTACTTGCCCCAAATGAAGTTAGTTGTAGTGATCACTTCAAATTTAGATGCTGAAACACTGCCCATTCCTTACTATGTTATTTATCAACCTTCCGCATAGCCCATATGGATAGTTTTTTATCTAAAAGTTAAGTTGTAAAATTAATTTACAACAAAATTTGCATAAAATAATGGGAAGGAGGTGAAAAGCATATATGAGGGACCTCATCACACATGGTAGTGCATCTGACTCAAGAAATAGCATATATGTATTTATTTGAATACACATACATTTACTTAAAGCTGGGGAGAAAAATCCCTGTAGCTGGTTATGAAGCTGAGGCTCATGCTTTTATTTCATTTTCTTCACCTGATACGTGTTTCGTGTTTCCTTTTCCTTTACTCTCAGTGAGAATCACATCCTTTTCCTTTACTTCTCAGTGAGAATCAGTAAGAATGGGTTATTTACCTATTTATTTGGATGAGTGTCCAAATATGAATAATCTGAAGTAATTGGTCTACCCTTTCTCTCTCTCTCTCCCTTTTTTTTCTCTCTTTCTCTCTCTCTCTCTGTTCCTCCCCTTTCTCTTCTCTCTTCTCCCTTCTTTCCTCCTCTCTCAGTGAAGACTTGTTAAGCTAAAGAAAATAGACAGGTTAAAACTGGAGGCATTAAGCTAAACATGGGAAAGAACTAAATCACAAACCACAGGCCAGATTAGATTGCCATTGGAGATAGTTTTAGCATGGTTGTCCTTGGTGTTTTTAAGTAAGAGATTAAGTGATTGGCTCTTCTGGATTGTTTTAATTTAGATTATAGGGAACAAGGTTATCTTTTATTCCTCTGGTTTTCTCTTCCTTCCTCTGGTGTTTTGGACTGGCTTTCAAAGGCTTCTTTCCTTAGAGAAACTATAAAATTTGAATAGTCTTTTGAGTAGGCTTCCAATAGGCCCAGATAAGTAGGCCAGAAAATACAAAACATATGTATCGTCAAGTATATTTTAATCAGCTCTGCTCATAGTTGAGCACAGAGAACAGTGATAATGTAGAACATAAAGCTCTATGATATTAATAATGGCCTCACTGGACTTTTAGCCCATACCTTGGATTATCTTTTTATTTGATCTAAGTAAGAAACAAAATTAGGGTAGCTCAAAATTACAATTAAGTGAAGATCAAATTAAATAGAGATCTAGAAATGTAAACTATATAGGGCATGTCCTAGCATTTGTTATGATAACTGGTTCATGTGTCACTTAGAACCATTGGACATTTCAGGGTTGTATTATAAGAGCTAGTCCAGTTAATTTTTTAAAAGCTTTTTGAAGTTTACAAGTTCAGGTACAGAATGACAGCCATGTGCCACACAATGACATTTTAGTCAACAATTACCACAGTGATTGCATGAGATTTACAAGGAAAAATTGTCCTATGATTATATCCTGCATATTGAGGACATGGGTTTAAAATAACATTAAAATTGCTTAATTGAATATCCAGAACTAATTTGTAAAGAGAGTAAAACTTCCCAACATTTTTGTGTGGAGGAACTACTTCTATAGTGTGTAAAGTGAGGGTGAGCTGCTAATTTAGTTCATGTGGTTTCTTTAAATTGGGAAGTCAAAGAAAACAAGGAAAAAAGTCATTACCACTCCCTGATTCCAATGTCACCCCCTAAAAGTATTTGCCATACTCTAACCATTACAGTTTCTGGAGCTTTTACTCCAGGACAATAATACTGCTACAGTTTCTGAATTTTGGCAGTCCTTGTGCCTCAGGAAACTTCCCTTTTGATGCTTTTATTACAGTTTTCATGGCTCAGACATTTAGAAACAAAATAGTATTTTAAGAAGTTAGACTGAAAATTCTTTTTTTGTACTTGAAGTATCAAATAACTTTTACCACTATCTACCACCTTATGAAGTAGTACTATATGTTTTAGTTTATTCCTATCTGAGAGTATATTTTCCCACTTAATGTAATAGACCCTCTTGCAAGAAACAGATCTGTGATATCCTATCTTAAGTAAGTGAAATGAAATTTTTTAAGTTTTGTTTTAATAAATACTTTGTGTTTTAAAGGCTCAAAATAAATAAATTATATATGATATACATATATATGTATTTATATTGGAGTAAGCCATGATTTAAAAGCTTGGGAGATATAGACTAGGTTTACTTAAGTTTTATAAACTTATAAATTCTAACTAATTTCTTTCTGTCCTGTCAGCCACCAGTTCTGCCCACTTGGAGGATCTTGCTTACCTGGATGAGCAGAGACATACTCCTTTGAGAACTTCGCTCCGAATGCCAAGACAGAGTATGGCTGGTGCTCGCACACAGCAGGATTTAAGAGGTTAGAACACAGAGGACTGTAAGGATGCCCAGCAACAAATAAAAATAAACAAAAGTCAAAAAAATCCCTTTTTTCTACTTGTTCCAAAACTTACTCTCACTTTTTAAAGGGAGGATTGAATATCTGTTTTAGCACACAACTAAATAATTACACAAATACATCATACTCTGTATAGAAACATTGTAGTTACCAGCAGTGGGAAGCGCCCTTCTCTTTGAAATCCTGAAGTAAAACACATGTAAAGAGCTCGTTAGGGCAGGCAGGGCCAACAACCTTCTTAGGATCCTGGATTTCAGAAATGACTATTAACCAACTTCAACTAGACATATTGCAGGTGAACTCTGTGCTAATAATTTGCATCATGCTAGAGAATTTCTCTCATTTGCATTCCAACGGCAATTTCTAGTAACGTGTAGTACTTGTATTTTCTTGGAGTTTTAGACCGTACCCATACTCCTGTGCTGTCAGCATCTACCCCACATCTTTTTCCCATTAGGTTTGTATTACTTTTCTCATTGATATGACAGAACACTGACAGGGGCAACTTAAGGAAGGGCTCACAGTTTGAGATGCAGCCTATCAAGGCAAAGAATCAGGAGCATGAAGCAGCTGGTTACATTACATCCACAGCCAGGAAGCGGAGAGGTGAATGCTGGAGCTCAGCTCACTTTCACTCAGTCCAGGGTTTTTATTCAGGGCCAGTGCCACCCACATTCTGGGGGTCTTCCCTCCCCAGTTAAACCTTTCCGGACACATTAATAGACTCAGCCAATGATTTATGGTTATTCTAAGTGCAGCCAAGTTGACAATGAAGATTAACCATCCTAGGCATCTATTACTCTACCTTCTTTGTGACATGGCACAAGCTGCTACAAAGAGGAACCTATTCATTATTAAGACTTTCATTTATTATATGGAAGTCTAGTTAGAAATGGTTCCTGGTTTCTGCACCTCTCTGCTTAAAATGCACCTACTATCACCAGTAGCCTTAATAGATAGCTTTCCTCTGACGTCTGGTAATCTGTAGCTGTACTACATCAAGCACGTTTTTTATTTTATCTTGCAGATTCCTTTTATCTTGTTTTGCTCTCCTCCTCCTCCTAAGTAACACAGTAACACATTCATAACTCACACAGGAAGGAACTTATACATGTCTGCTGTCCATTCTGGAAACAGTTACACTCACAGTTTTTCTGTGATGGCTAAGCAGCTTAAAATTATTGATTGCATGGCTACACTTTCCATAGTCTCATTAATCACAGGGGAGAATCAAGTCTGTTAGTTTGGGCTTATGTCCTTATGTCCAGTATGGTTGGTATATGCAGCTTTGTATTTCTACTATAGCAATTGGAATTATGGCAAGCATTACTTTTGGTTGATTATATTTAAAGCTTGAATAAATTTAATGAAAAGTGATTAAATAATTAATTTGTGTCAAGACCACAATGCACAGGAACAGTAAAATTGGGTAGAACTAATGGTTTGTGTAGACCTTCAGACCTCTTTGGAAATCTACCACATTGTTATCACTTTGTATTTCACTACCGAAATGCATATTAACATTACTTTCATTTTCTCCTTTGTTAATCATTGAGTCATGGCTGTTGTATAGCATAGGAAACAAAATTGACAGATTTAGGCTATGTTAATTTGGGGATATATTGAATTCGACTGATATTTTTGCTCTCCTCCTTCTAAGTAATGGTAGCACATGTATAACTCACACAGGAAGGAACTTATATGTGTCTACTGTCTACTCTTCTTCACAGATCTTCTAGTATCTAAAGATTTAGTACATTTTGGATCATAATAAATACACTGTGGTAGTCTTGATGTTTTCTTTATGTAGTGTACTTCAGATTGAACATTCAAATAACAAAGTGCATCCAATGAATTTTCCAAAATGTCTGCTTCTTTCTTAAGGGTTCTCCCTGAATATGAACATGGATTTATGATGATACTAATTTCATAGCCCTTGAAAGAAAAGTGTCTCAACTTCTTGCTTACATTATCACTTAAGCTGAAGTGTGTCCATTGTTGTGTTTCGGTTCCTTCAAGTTTTTATTTTTCAAGAGCTTTCCTCTTAGCAGTCTCAATGCTAGAAAATGCAATCCAGGTGTGTGTATTAATCCAAAAAAGGGTGTTTACATAGAAGTAGTTAGGCCTTCTAAAATTACCATACTCTAATTCAGAACCCCGTGGCTCTGGAGAATAATCATTTCTCTAAAAGTACTGTGTTACCTTGATTACTGTTTACAAATGAATTGAATGGCTTATGATGTGAGAGATAAAGAATACTGATGAGCAAAGACCTGTTTGGCAAGCCTTTGTAACTTGTGATTATTAATGTCTAAAACCTTGCACTTTCTTTTAGGAAAATAATCAGGTTGATTTCCTAGCATAATTTTTAAACGTGTTACAATATGATTTATAAGTTCACTTAAAAGGACATACAAATTATAGTCAGATTTCTGTTTCAAACTCTTTTATTTTAATTATAGTTAAACTTATCTTCTTCCCTCAAAACAATAAAGTGATTGAAAACCATTTAGTGTGCATTAAAATATACATTTTCAATTTAAAGCAGATATATTTTATATTTTAAAGTATTACTCTGATAAATTCTATGAAATAGCTTTTGTTTGTTTATTTTTGATCAGGTGGTGTTGGAATTGAACTCAATCAAGGCTTTGCACATGCTATAAGCACCCTGCCACTGAACTACATCTCCAGCCCTATGAAATAGCAATTCTAGTATCAGACGCTTCTGAATCTTTATATTGCTAGCAGTCATGTATCCTGGAGTGTATCTGGTGGTTACTACGTTAATTGCCTGAAAGGATGTCCACTGTAGAGCATGATAAGCATTTATTGAGATGATAAGCATTTATTGAGAGCTTTATATAGCCCAGGATCCCTTTATGCTTTTAAATTATCTAGAACACACAAACTTTTATTTATATGGCTGAAGTAGTATTTACTGTATTAGAAATTAAAATTGATATGTCAAATATTGGTTTTTAATTTTAAACATAAAAGTTTTTAAAATAATAGCTATTATTGAAAACCCCTATATTATATTCAATTTTTATAAACAACAATAGACTCATTCATTACATATTAATATTATGAGTTGTGAGAGAATGAAAGTAGTAAAAGGAAAATGACCTCATTATAAAAATTGTTTGTGCTTTATAGACCCCCTAACATATCTTGAAAATCCGCAATCATCTCCACGACTCAAAGCCTCAAGTTTGAGCTGGGTGTGGTGGCACACGCCTTTAATCCCAGTACTAGGAAGGCAGAGGTAGGAGGATCACTGTCAGTTCAAGGCCACCTTGAGACTATATTGTGAATTCCAGGTCAGACTGGGTTAGAGTGAGGTCCTACCTTGAAAAAAAAAAAACTCACAAATTTAAAGGATACCGTTGTAGTTGAAGATGAATTTTAAATATCAAGGATTATACAATCTGTTTACAGAAATGCAAAAAAAAATTTTGAGAGCTTCTTAGAAGTTGCTCATGAGCTTGGCTTAAGTGTATAGTTTGTTTAAAAATTGCCTTAATAGGGAGCTTGGGAGATTGCTCAATGTTCAAAGGCACTTGCTTGCAAAGCCTGTCAGCTCATGTTCAATTCTCCAGCACCCATGTAAAGACAGACGCAAAATGGTGCGTGTGTGCATCTGGCATTTGTTTGTAGCAGCATGAGACCCTGGAGCATACACATGTCACAAACACACACAAATATCTTAATTGCCTTAATAGTAACCGAATTGTGTTTAATTATAACAGCAGTAGTCTCCTGACTACTGAAGCAGAAGTTATTAGGATAATGCCTGAGCTAGAATTTGGATCTTCAAGTGAAATATTAACATTAAGTGAAAAGTCCTTTTCTTTTTTCGAGACAACTGTTTTAAACAACTGTTACCAAAAATGATGTTTTTAGAAACTCAGCCCAACAATAGAGAGGTCATATGAGTACACTAACCAGGATCCCTTTGCAACAAGTTAACAGATTCTTTTTTTTTTTAATTGTCCATAATGAGTTACAACATTTAGTGGGCAAACAATCAGTTATTATCCCCAATTCCCCGCTGCCCTCCCCTCCCCCCCTCCGCTGGATAACCTCCTCCATGGCTCGTCTGGATCAGTCCTTGTGACAGGGGACCATGGATAGCCTAGTATTCAGCCAGGTTCTCCTGGCCATGCCTCTGGATAATCTCCCCCACCACGGCTCTCACAATCTTTCCGCCCCCTCTTCCGCATAGTTCTCTGAGTCGTGGTGGATGAGTATTATGGCTGCTTTAAGGTTGTGAGCTTAGGGGTCTTTGTGTCGAAATCGTTGGTTTCTGTCTCACTGGCTTATCCTGTGTTGATTTAATGGCTGTGGCTGTGGGCCCCTTGTTCATCCCGTCATTCTCTGCGGGGTTCCATTTGGATCCTCCACGATATGACTGTGGTGGCTCCCCTCTTGCCAGAATCTCAGCTATCGGCCTATGGTCGGTTGGTAGGGTTAGATGGGCCCCAGCTCTCATGCTGCATCCTGAAAAATACAAACACAATCTCCATCGGAGAGTGAGATCAGTGTAGGTTAACAAATATACACAATTCTGGATTACCTAGATTCTATTTTTAGTAGCCTCCCTGTCACTCGCTCCCATAGTGCATCTTGTTTTGGGAGCCCAAGAGTACGAGATCCGGTGCCTATCGCCCTGAATCCCTAGTTCCAGACAAGGGGTCCCCCTCACTAAATGGAAAATTGGCTGAATTTGAAAGCTGTTGATTGTCTCCCCCAGGCCCAGGCTCCTCCATTACACAAGTGCTCCTTTGTTGGTTCGCTGTTCCCTCCCAGTAGGAGGTGTGGTCAGCCTACTCATGGCCGGAGATTATGTTTCATGTCAGTGGTCTCTCTTTACTCCAGCTGAGTTAACAGATTCTTAACTGTTACTGTCACCCATCCAAAAGCTTAAGATGCAATGCTGATTCATTTACAAAATGGTGTGTACTAGGGCAGAGTATATAGCTGGCTAACCTGCCTTCAAAGCCCATCTTTAATACATGTTGAATTAACTTCATTAAACTTTACAACTAATGGTTTTAAAGGTACTTGAGGGTCCTATTTTTAATTTAATCACCATTATGTTAAGGTGGGGTTATGCTAAAAATAATCTGTTTGAAACTTCTTACCTTCTTAATGAAATCTCTCATTCTACAGAAAAGACAAATTATAGAAAAGGGGATAAAAACTAGGTGATTGATTGTAATGGATAAATGTAATACACCCTTATGACAGAACATATAAAGGAAATCAGTGGGAGTTAATACACACAACAAATGCTAACATAGTGACTTAATAGCTAGTTGTGGTAAATTTACAAAAAAATCGATATAATATGAATGGGCCTGGTGTTAATCATAATCAAACTGTTCTGCTTGAAGAGATTACCATTACTAAAACCCAATTTCTAAATAAATGTTGGTTTCCTTAGGACTTCTACTAATCTCATTCCATAAAGACATTCAGAAGCTTTGTGCTTAGTTAATTGCTGCTTTAATAGACACTAGGATCACAAGGATGTGTGTGCAAATGATAGTATGATTCACTGGCAGAATTTCTGTGAGATTGGCCCTCCACAGTTAACTTGGCTTTACAAAAGCAGCAAGTTCAATTTTTAATAATCAAATTCGTGTTTCACAGTATTTATAATGCCCTTACTTTTCTGAAACAATGAATCCAGTATGAAGCTGACTAAGTTGCATGTCATGAAACTAAATGGTATTGCATTAGCCCACTGAGTCACATATCCCCGAGGTTGCTTAGTCATCTTGATTATTGCCCTGCTGGCTCACACGTTCACAAGGGAATATTCCCATCAGTACTTGTATCTCATTGTTCATTATTTTATTCCTGCAAGCAAAATCAAATTTCCTTGTTAGGTAAATGCAAAAATCCAGAGATAAGGTTGCATGCACAAAAATGCTTGTTTATAAGTGTTAGATGGTAGACTGTCAGCTTAAATTATATGAGATTGTTCCTTCGCCCACAACCAGCTCTCCTGGAAAGTACCTGAAAAGTTGAAAATGCAGTGTTTAAACTGGATGCCTTTTAATATCTGATAAAAAATAAATTATTTTATTGAGTAGTCTAGCCATAATTTTTAAGTAATTCTGTATACACACAGATCAGATTTTTAAAATTTGTATTTATTTTTTTTACATTTTCATACATACCTGATGTATTCTGACCTTATATTCCTCAATTACCCTCTCTTATCTCCTCCCATTAACACCTTTCTTCCCCATTAGTCCCCATCTCATTTTCTTGCCTTTTTTACCCATTGAGATAAATCAGAGTTGCTTGCATGATTCACGCTTGGAAGATTATTTACTGTAGAATAGCAACTTAACACTAGCTCCACCATTGATCTGATTTTTTTTATTAAGCCTGTCTTACTTAAGACATTGCATCTTCTAATTTTAAAACCCAAATAGTATCTGATATACAAAAAGTTTTCTCACTAGATATGCAGGAGAGAAATTATCTTTGAGAAAGAAAAGAATGCATAAACCACATCATCTTCTAATAAATAGCTACATATTGACCTCTATCTAACATTGTACAAAATTCTACTTAAAGAAAGACCATGATGTAAGCTTAAAATTTTTCTAATGACATCTAACTTGTAACATAAATCATTGAAAATATTTAAAAACCTTAAGTGCAGTAAAGAAAAAACTATGGTGCTATTTAACTATTTTGATGCATTTTGCTGAATTTTTTTCTTGTCTAACATATGCTTTAAGGTAATAAACTTAGAACAGTACTGTTTGGTTAAGAAATAAGAAAACCTATACATGTATGTATGTAAATATATATGTATTATGTATGTATATTTCCAATTCATGTATTTCCAACTCCTGAAGAGATCAATAGAATTGACTATAATTCTCAGACACATGATTTCCTTTTTAAAATTTTAATTGACATATAGCAGTTACACATATGTATGTGATACAGCATGACATTACAGCACATGGATACAATATAATTACCATATCTATCACCTCAGAAATTTATCATTTCTTTGTAATGAGAACATTTGGAATCTTCTCTACTAGCTGTTTTGAAATGTTCAGTTATTTATCATCAATCATAGATATCCTGCTGTGTTATAGAATATTGGAAATTATTCCCCTTACCCATCTTCACCCCTGTACCCACTAACCATCCCATCTCTATCTTGCCTCTTCCTTCATACACTTGCCAAGGTCTAGTAACCACTCTTCTATTTTTTTATGAGATCAACTATTTAGCTTCTATATATAAGAACTTGCAGTATTTATCTTTCTGTTTCTGACTTATTTCACTTAGTGAATATTCTTCAGTTCCATCCATATTTCTGTATGCACATGACAGATTCATTTTTATGGTCAAATAATAGTCCAGTGTGTTATATATTATGTATTTATTTTTTTTTAATTTTGTTTTGTGAGGCATGTTCTCACTACATAGCCCAGGATACCCTCAAACTATCAGTCCTCCTGCCTGTGGATCATGGGTTCTGGGATTATAGGCATGCACTACAACACTCAGCCCTACATGATTTTTTATTATTAAAAATTTTGTTAACATATAAAGAATTAGATTTCTTTATGGCATTTAAAGTTAAGACCCATTTATTAGAGAGAATATGCAGTTTTTGTCTTTCTTGGCCTGGGTTACTTCAAATAGCATAATCTTCTCTATTTTCATCCATTTTCCTGCAGATTTCATAGTCTCATTTTTCTTTACAACAGAATCAAATTTCATTGTGTATATGTACCACACTTTTACTATCCAGAGGTCATCCATTAATAGCCATCTAGATTGATTCCATTTGTTATTTGAATAGAGCAGCAGTGAACATGGATGTGCAAGTACTTCTGTGGTAGGGTAAGAGTCCTTTGGGTGTATGCCCACAGGTAGTATAGTGAGTGGGCTCTTATGACAATTCAATTTTTAACTTGTTGAGAAACACTACACAGATTTCCATAGTGGCTGTGCCCATTTATATTCCACTAACAGTGAATAAGGCTTCTTCTTTTTGCACATCCTTGCTAGCTAAACTATCCCAATCAGTGAGCCCTGGGTTCAAGTGAGAGACCCTGCCTCAGTAAATAAAGTGGAAAATGATAAAGGAAGGCACTGCATGTCAGCCTCTGGCATCCACAAGCATACACATATGCCCACACATGTCAGTATACATACACATACCAAAAGAAAAGAAATAGTATTTCATAGAATAACTCTTACTGTCCTTTCTGGACAACAAGACATATTCATTTTCCCTCTTCCCCAATTCCTATAGAAAATGATATTCACTGAATATCTCTGTTTGGCCATTATCCAGGCCTTGCCCATGATTTATACAGAGCTTCAACATAACAGTTTTTCTTCCTTATTTTATATCTGAATGTCCTCTTATTTATAGTACTAGTCTTCATACAGAAATGTATCCCTGAATGGTAGCAAACAAATACTTATTATGTGTAGCAGTTACTTTCTCAATGCTGGACAAGATACCTGACAAGAAGCAGCTTACGAAGAGAAAGGGTTTATTTCAACTTACATTTTCAAGGGAAAGTGTTACCATGGGGGGAGAAGTATAGCAGGAGCAGACAGCTGGACATCACACCTTGTCATATCAGCAAGAAGTAATAACAAGAATGTGGGGCTAGATTAAGAAACCTCAAAGTAAAGTCCACTCTCAGGAACAAACCTCCAGCAAGGCTCCACCACCCAAAGGTTCTATCAATTGGGGATTGAGTATGAGGCTGAATCACAAACTCATGAGTCTGTGAAGGACGTTTTACATTTAAACCAACCACCACATTTTCATAGTACATAGCAGTGTTTTTTAATTATTTATTTGAGGGATAAAAATAGGCAGACAGAAAGTGAGTGTGAATAGACCAGGGCTTCCTGCCACTACAAACATACTCCAGACACATGCACTACTTTGTGCATCTGGCTTTACATGGATACTGGGCAATTGAACCCAGGTCATCAGGTTTTGCCAGCAAACACCTTTAATCACTAAGCCATCTCCCAAGCTCAGAGCAGTCAAAGGCATGTGTGTATAAACTATTTTCCTCTATACTTCCTGTCCTACCAAAACCAAGTCATTTTATACATTTCCCTCTATTTTCCTGTGAGAATGGAAAACCCATATTAGCTTTTCTCATTCTTGCCCTCACTTATTGAATATTACTGAGTATATATGTACCCTGTGAGAAGAACTATAATGACAAGTTATTAGTTTGAGTGACTAATACAGGATAAATTAATGATATTAGGGCAGAAGTATAGAGGTACATGTCATTGTTTCAGATACATATATACAGAAGGGATGTGAGAGATGAAAGATTATTAGTTATAACCTATTTTAAGTACCTGGTAATAGCAAAAAAAAGGTAAAAACCTAAATTATGTGGCTATCATGCACTGAGTATTCCCTAAGTTTTGAGCTGAAGCCCTACCATAAAGTTCCATATTTAACCTTACTTTATAGATGGCAAAACAGGCTTAAAGTAATCCAAGGACTCATTCAAGGTTAAAGCACTATGTAAGTAGCAGTAGAAAAGGAAAAGACAATAAGGAAAATAGCTAAGAGATATTCTTCAAGAGTAATTGGTATCCACATGCAGTGGCATATGCCTGTAATCCCATACTCAGAAAGCTGATGTATGAGGATTTTGAGTTTGAAGCCAACCTGGGCTACATAGTGATACTGTAGTACCCTGTCTTTAAATTTTGATAGCACTATAACAAATTAATTAGAATGACTGAAGAAGAAATACTAGATAAGCCCCAAGTTTTTATCTTGGAAGACCAGATAATGATACTTCATTAGCTCAGATAACTAATGGAGGAGGAAAAATAGGTTGGGCCAGGGAGATTGCTTAATGAGTAAAGTGGTACTTCAGAAGCATAAAGATCTAAGTTTGCATCTCCTGCACCTACATAAAGGCTGGGTGTGGTGGTATGAGTCTGTTATTTTAGCACTAGGCTATCCTCATCAATGAGCTCTTAGTTTAATTCAAGACCCTGTCTTAAAAATAAGGTGGGAGGCTGGAGAGATGGCTTAGCGGTTAAGGCATTTGCCTGCAAAGCTGAAGGACCCAAGTTTGATTCCCCAGTACCCACATAAAGCCAGATGCACAAGGTGGTGCATGTGTCTGGAGTTCATTTGCAGTGGCAGGAGGCCCTGGCGTGCCCATTCTCATATTCTCTCTCTCTCTCTCTCTCTCTCTCTCTCTCTCTCTCTCTCTCTCTCTCTCTCCCCCCCTCCCTCCCTCTCTCCCTCTCCCTCTCCCTCTCCCTCTCCCTCTTTCTCTCACTCTCTCAAATAAATAAAATATTTTTTAAAAAGATAAAGTGAAGAGCAACTGAGGAAGACTGCAAGCATGGCCCTCTGGCTTCCACATACA
>PVHP010022167.1:0-28208 GCA_004024765.1 Zapus hudsonius
ACACACACACACACACACACAAGGCTACTGCTTGTACAATTCATAATCCCCTATCCCATGGAAACATCCAGCAATCCCGACAGGGAGGAACGAAATAGAGTTACCATCGCAAGATTTGCTCATATAAGGTATCTAATTAACAATATATAAGTTTAATAAAAGAAAATCACATCAGGAAAATGAGCACATCTCTGGTAAGGGGGAGAAGGAGATGTCCATGATAACTCTAAGCCCTTCCCCAACAACATATCTCCTCCAGCTACACATCACCTCCCAAATTGCCACCAGCTGAGGACCAAGCATTCAAAACACATGAGTTTATAGGAGACATCTGATTCTTATTATTCCTTTTATCTTGAATTAAATCAGTGGTCAAAACTATACCAAGAATTAACTTTCTTAATTTTTAAGGGATTGTAAACAGACAAAAATAACAAATTAAAGAGATGGTAAATGCATGTACATTACTCATCTCAACAGAAATACTATAGTGGAGCCAAAATATCATTGTGTAGAGTTGTGCTGTTTAACTTAGGTTTTCTTTTATGCCATTACAACCTACTAACACATTAAAAATTGATTTTGATGATATTTATTCATTGTTCTTCATGTTGATATTATATAGTTTTACATCTTTTTTAATACCTTAGATAGTGTAAGAAGTCTAACTTTGACACAATAATAAATATTTCATAATGAGCTAAAAACCAAGCTATAATTTAACCAAATGTTGACATAAAATACTAAGATATTTCCTTTGAACTAATATGAATGGCTTTTAGCATTTAGGTTGTTACAGGTGTTATTACTTGGATTTTATTTTGTTCTGTTTTGTGGCAGATATGTAAAGAAAAAACACATGTGCACGAAAAGTCTTATACGTACTCTTTTTCTAATGCTTATTCTTTCCAAGAAAAGTCCTATTTTAATCTATGGGTATTTTGTTACTACTTTGAAGGACACAAGTTAATTTTTTTTGCAAACATAATCACAGTAAAGTAACTTCTTGTGACATTGAAGGATTTATCACTTAAACATATAAATGCATACATTTTGAGTGTGTTAGTCTTATGCTGCAAATGTTTCAACAGCATTCACTATCACTGAAATAGTGGCAATATGTTCTTCTTAACATCAAACAATCTATCTCTCCTAATCTGGCAAGATTTAACAGAAATTTAAAACAATACTTTACAAAGAAACCTCTAACCATCTGCAGTTGTTATTATTAACATTATTCTTTCTCTTTCCCCCCTATATTATTTACACTTCCTGATGCTTTCAAAGCTTTCAGTCTATCATTAGAAATTAATTATAAGCAAATGGCTAAAGAAAATACTTATATTATGATTTTTTTTTTCTTAAGCCAAAAAACCCATTATCTTGTTTGAATAACATGAAACTCCTTTCGACACAGAGATTTACCTGAGCCCTGCTTGGAGAACTCCCTAATAGAACATAAAAATGACTGTTTTTAGAAAGCAGAGTTTTTGTAGTAATTATTCAGATTATTATATGTGTTGGTCTCATGCAAAGTAAAAACACACTTAAGAGTTGAATGTCCAAATATACACTGCTGTTTTCTGCTACCTTGTCCTATTGCTATATGCCCAGCTATAGTCTTATACCTAATGATGAGCCCTTTCCTTTGCAATGACTATGAGGACAGATCACCCAATGCCACCCACTTGCAACTCCGGCAGCGTGCAAGCATGCTTGCTTGTTCAGCTCGCCGTAGAGTTGCCTCTTTGATGTTGCAGCCACCATTTCCTCTCTGTTCACTTTTATCTCCGTGCTGGCACTCGTTGCTGCAGCATCGTCTCCTCCAGATGGTCTCCATCTACCCTTCAGAAGTGCCCAAAATACTCTAGCTTCCTCCTCTTGATCTCTTACCATCCACAGCCACTGATCCCCACAGGACATTCATACCAACTCATTCCCATTCTATTCCTTTTTTTTTACAGACTGTTTCTAAGGGACAAAAGGCCGTAAGGACAGAACACAGAAGCCCCAGGAAACATTGCTGCAACATGAATCAAAATTTTCAACTATTTTTGGAAGACTTCTTTGGAACATTGATAACCCCCCCCCCCCCATAATGTAGGGAGTAACTCTTGTTTTGGGAACTGGAGATCCAGACAGAAAGACATATTTAAAGATAGAAATTAAATGATGGTTGGACAAGACAGAGGGTAGCAAGCACTGGAAGACCCAAGGAAGTAACAGTTATTGTGCTTATGTGGAGTATCCTAAGAAGGCTCGCAGAAGTGTCTTATAGGATGGTTTGTTCATTGAGTTGATCATAGGTACAGCATCTGCACGGTATCTGCTAAGCCAGCTTTACCTGAAGTAGAGAGAACAGTAGGGAGAGATACAAAACAGGTTGAGGAATGTGCAAAAACTTGAAGTATTGTGTGAACTTTATCATGAAGCTTCTGTCCCCAGGTGAGGGAGTCCAGCGAATGAATTAGAAAGGGGCTTTCAGGCCCCGCTATTTGGTTTGTGTACAAAACAGCAAAAACAGGTGGAGAAGCTTTAGTAAAGAAAAATATATGATCAGTTCTTTGTTTTTTAAAAAATGATTGATTCCCCAGTGAGAAATAAATAGGAAACAGAATATATAAACCAACAGAGGTCCTAGTAATGATGTGAGTGAGAGACGATGAAACAGGAATCGGTCAAGGGAAGAGCACTGGCAAATTCTCAGATTTGGACTACAATGAAGGTAATGAGTAGTTTAGGAATATAATATGCATAAAGGAATTTGGAAAGCTTATATACAACTTATTTTGTAAATTGGGAGAAAGATGTCATTGGTTCTGTTTAGAACCATTGAAGGTGAAGTGACAGTGGAGGGGATGAGTGGAGTTGATGGGGGCACTTGAGTTTAATGGCAAGGACATGCCAATACTGAATTATTTGGGCAATTCCAGGTACCTGCTAGTTACAGAACTCAAGTGTATGAATTAGGAGCCTGGCGGGGGTGGGGGGAAGTGCACATAGAAGCCTCAACTCCCAGAATTATGCTGACTAGAAGTTGTGTGTTCAGCAAAAAATACTATAAATGACTGAGAATAAATTTCAGGTAGGTAGAATGTAGTCCCCCAAAATGTCAAATGACATGGAGAAGTGTTCTTTAAGATGAATAGTAATTTGATTTCTCACTAGGAAAAGAAGGAAGTAAAAACATTACTCTTGGATTTGAAGAGAGAAGAAGATGGTGGCTAGTGAGGGTCAAATCCATGTGCAGATGGGAGACATTTCAGCCAGTTTTTTTTTTAAAAGGGATCTAGGAATTTAAGGGAAGACAAGGAAGTACAAACTACTGTGTTAGAAAAAAGTAGACCATAAAATTATGGGGACATTTTCTGGGGAATTACTTACATCTGCCTTCTATGAATACAAATTTTAGTAACACATTAACTAATTTTCCTAAATAATTATTTTCAGGTAGCATATTAGTTTTTTTGAAAAATAAAATGTGAGGGCTGGGGAAATAGCTACATCAGTAAAGTGCTTACCATGTAAACATGAAGACCTTAGATAGATCCCCACTATACATATAAAAATGCCAGGTGTGATGGTGTCCACCTGTAATCCCAGTACTGAGGACAGAGGCAGGAGGATTCTGTGGGCTGGATGACCAACTATAATACCTTAACTGTTAAGCTCCTGGTAAAAGAGAGACCCTATCTCAAAAATGGTTTTGACATTTTTGTGAATAACACAAAAAGCAGTCTTCTGGTGAGATTATGTATTAGTTAGTATATATCATTATATCTTTAAACAGGCAATTTTCAGAAGGTTATATTGTTAAATGGTAACTACATTTGATTGGGCATTAATGACCAAATATAAATTGCCTGTCATAAGAAAAAGCTGTGATAATTTCTTATTTTCCATATATATATATATATATATATATATATATATATATATATATATATATATATATATGTATAGAGGAATATAAAACTATTTGAGTGATAGTCACACACTCAGCAGTAAAAGGAAGACACAAGTTTTTAATTTTATTTTTTGTTTTTTGCTTCTTATTGTTGTTTTTAGTTTTCAAGAAGCACAAAAAGACTCTCAAATTTCATTTTTTGTTCTTATCTGAGCTAAAACAAAGCTGTAGTTTTCAACCTCAACTCACATCTAGTCTTTATTGTTATCCCACTGACATTGTCACTTCAAAATCCTGGCACAGGGCAGGACACAGTTTTCCAATGTCAGTAAAACAAAAGCTGTATTGAATAAATACGTGTGAAAATGATACAAACAAAAACATCTCCACAGGCAGCACCTGATTGGCTCTCAGCAACACTCTCCATCCTCATACCAGAGCCTAGCTAGTAATGTCCCAGCATAGCATGCTAGTTTTCTTTCAAAGTTGTTTGTCTCATGTCAAAGAAGAAAACAGATCAAGAAAATCACAGCAAATGCTTTCTTAGCCTAAGCTAGTAGTAAATCACACATCTCAATTATTAGAAGGTAGTATTATAGACTACAGAGCAACATATTTGCATGAAACCTATTCTTTCCTTCTGTATATATTTTTAACTATAAATTTTGAAAGTGACAACACACTCTTCAAAACCTCCACGTTTCAATTTTACTTTCAGCGAAGGAATAAAACTGTAGGGATTTCTTTTTTTAGGGCTATACTTGTGCTTTTCACTAAGGAGAAAAACAATTTCATTTGTTTAACTACATGTTTTTATGAACAGTTATTCTCTACTTACTAGAGAATTACAGACTACTCTCCTTTGTTCCTCACCCTTGTAGCTCAGCATATTTGCCATGTCCTATAGCTAAAAAAAAAATTACTGCAGTCATTCAAAACTCAGCACTACTGTGGTTGCAAAAGCAGAGCCAACCCAGCTGAGCTGTGTGAGGTCTCTGTTATTCACCATTTTCTGTGTTTTTTTTTCCTTTGCATATAGAGAAGGTACTCTGAGGACTGTCAGAGCCTTAAATTCTAGAATCCCACTAATTACAATTAGTTTTGGATTCCTCAGCATAGACAGTGTGCCACAGCCAGGTCCTTGGCTCTTGATTTCAAAATGATGCTTCTATCTATGAAATGATGTTAGAAGAACTTTCCATAGAGTTCCACACATATGAAATCCAATTTTTCCCCCTCAGGGTGCTGTACTTGTCACTTTGCTATAACCTTATATTTTAAATTACTTGAAAAAGTAACTTCACATTTACCTAAAACTGAAACAATTAACATAAATGAATACATTTTTTCCTCTAGCAAGTTAATCTAACACAAATTTTAAATTGCAAAAGCTACCTTTCCAAAGGTTATACAAGTGCCTCAAGCATGGTTAATTCAATCTCATTAAGTAACTTTTTTAAAAGGTACAAATGCCTTAAAAACAATGGCAGAAAATAATCCAGGCCTTTGACGTAAAAGCAAAAGAGTGAGCGAGCTATTATGAAAAGTGACATAAGCTAAGTGTTATTAACTATGATCAGGTGTTTGATCAACAAGAAATAACACACTTATAAAAATTAATACTTGGCTACAAACCTTGTTTAGTGTTCGTGGACTGAAGACTCACATTATTATTTATTCAGCCATTCATTTACTTCTAATTATTTATTGAACATCTACTGAGTGCCAATGACTAACCAGAGAGCTGGGAAGCAAAGGGGAAGCCCATGGCTTCCTAGTCTTTGCATTCTACTGAAAGATACAAGCGGTAAAAGTCCATATAAAACAAACACAGGTAGAAGAAAGCCTAGTGGAATCATGGAGCCAGGGGAACAGAGGATACGATTTAACACAATTGACCAGGTAGAAGGAGTGGCCTTTCAGTACAAACCTGAAAAGTAAGTATTTGGTATAAAAATAACTAGGATTGAAAGCATCAGAAGAGAAGCAGAGAACTGGAGGCCATGAGCAGGGACCGGCCTCAGAGGTTTTGTTACAGCAAAGCTGGCTGAGTAGAAAGAAATTTGAAGGAAATGATTTTTATGTAAAAAGAATTAAGGAGGGATTGGAGGTGGAGGTGGGGTTTTGGGGTGGGAAGCACTCCAACATCAAACATCCTTAGGGAAAGGACTTTCGATGTTATGGCACCTGTATTAGAAATCCCCTGAAGGTATCTGAGTGGAAAGATGTGATCTAATCCCACACAAGGGCACCCCCTACACGCATACTCTGCAAACACAAAGGTTTGTTGAATGCTTATGCTTCATTCTTACCTTGATATCATACCACCTTGAATATCAATTACTACCAGTTACTATCCTGTTTGTATTTGCTTGTTCAAAGACAGTGGGACAAAACAAGTGACCAATGGAAAGACAATTTCAGGAGTTCATTTTATAGAAACGTCTTGCACATGCTTTCACATATCCCTCCCTTCAGCAAATACAGTTACCCTTGTATAATAGTCTAGGAAGAGGGGATCTGAGATTCTTTGATTGGTGCTACATTTGTAAAGGAAAAATGGGCTCCGACTGGGATTTGGGTTTGAAGTCCAAGCTGTGTTCTTATAAACAATACTATTTCTCAAAGAAGGTTCAATTAGATCCATGATCTAACTTCTTCATATTTCATTCACCAAAACCTAATATAAATTTAAGCAAAAATGAGTAAAGACAGTGCCAGACAGAGGAAATAAACTCAGTGCCCAATGAGATTGGGCAAATGAAAGCACTTGTAATTTATTATTTTTCTAGAGCCAGATGTAATAGATATAATTCTTTCAACATAACTTATAGGATTCTGAGTAATCCTGAGCACACAACCAATCCTCACTTCAACTAGCTTATTGATGACAAAGACAGAAAATAAGAAAGCAATGAGATATTTCCATACCCAGGAAAATATAATTCGCATGCCCAAAAATCTCTTTTATGACTTCACAGAGCTAATAGTAGCATGTGCTATATTAATAAATGCATCAAACTTAAAGAGTTTTTACACTTTAATACACAGCTCATATAATACTACTTGGGAATGAAAAAAAAAACCTAGCTTTCGGATAGGAAAAGAATATACTAAAGTCTTATAATCATAATGAATATTTTAAAGTTTCTGTTAGAAGCCAGTATTTCAAAGATAAAGCAGATACTAGCACTCTACAGGCTGTAATACCAATGGTTCATTATACATGACAGACCATATTCTTTTGCAATATTTACACAAGACTAGGTAGGGTAGGAGAAGTAAGATTTTGAGAACAAGTCAAGAATTCTGCTCATCTCTTCCCAATCCTACATTCCTGAAACATTTAAGTAAAGCCCACTTGATCACTTTTTCTGTTCTGCTCCTGAAATTCTTTCACTTGCCTTGTTACACAGCTTAACTTTTCCAACATGACCCCCCTCAAAAAATAGCAGAATCCTTTGTATCATGTTAATGTCTCTCAACAGGTCCATTGGCACTCCATTTTGCAAAAATAAATTAATAGATTGTCTTATGACACACTTGATTATCCTAAACTTTTTCTTAGCACAGTGAGACATGGTAGGATGGCAGTGAAACCTCACTGTGCCAGGTGGATCAGAGGTCACAAGGCAAAGGTCACCAGAGGAGCACACTCACCTCAAAGAAGGAGCTAGAAAACCAGACCAGTAAAATCCAAGGACATATCTACATTTTAAATTCTTAGAAAAATTAGCATGTTAACAGACTTGAACATTCTGGGCTCAAACATATTCATGGAACACTAAATAAACAACTAGAAACTATTCAATAATATACTTTTATGAGCTCCAGAAAAAAAAAATGTTCTGCCACAACCAAGAAAGGACTCACTTAAGAAAAAGCCAAAAGAGCAGCCATGATGGGGAGAATATCCAGAGACATTGCCCCCCTCAGCAACAACACACAAAGGGGGGAGGGAAACTGGCTACCTCTTGTGCTGTTATTCACAACCCCGTACTCTATAGACTGATCCAGTATGCCCACCAAGAAGCAGACACATCCTGCCATCATGGAGCTTCCCTCGAGTCTGTAAGCCAACAAGAAGGTTAACTGTAACAGGCAACTCAGTGCAGGTGGGAGTCCCTGGTTGGCAAAAGGTTGCTTAAATGTACTGTGAGGAAAAGGGTGTGCACATTGCTTGAGCCAAGCAATGTTCCTAGCCTAAGTTATACCCTCCACTTGCCTGCATTATTAGGTCTCAGTTCTCTCCTGGAAACAGGCAGGATAGCATCCTGGACCCTGGCAACCCTGACAAGCTAGGCTTGGCCAAGTGTCCTCAACAGTCCAGTTAAAGAAACAAGAAATAGTTCAATGTGGCCACAGTGAGAAGAGAGCAGGGGGATCCAGTGACACCCCCTTCCAAATCCACCTTCAAGATCCTGACATAAGTTTTAGGTTTGAATGGAAAGCAAGAGTTGAGTATACCAAGCTGCTTTGGTCCAGGTGTCCACCCAAGCACCATCATCATCGGGGCTTCTCTCCCAGCAAGATGGTCAGAGAGGCTGTCAGAATTATGTGAAATCTCTTCCTCAGAGAAAAGTTCCTTCCCTGGCTAGCCCCAGGCTTTAGTCTTTTCTTTTCTAGCATGATATTCCTGGGGAATTTCCAATTTCTCAGGGTCCATTGTCCCAATACTTTGATAGCCAAAGGAGGTATGTATTTCAAATTTTCAAAGCAGCATGAGAAATAAGTGGCCCATCATGTCCAAGTGACCTTCAAAAACACATCTTTCAGATGTGAGAAAAATTAAGATATTTCTAGATACATAACTTTTGAGGGCATCACTGTCACTCCAAGGAATACCAAATGGAGTTCTCTGAGTTTAATTAAAGGATGCCAGAGAGTAACCAAAAACCAGAAAGAATGTTTATGATCTCTGGTAAAACTAAACACACGGACAAACATAACCTCTCTTCAAACCAAATCTGCAGAAATTTGTCAGTTTTTGGGGAAGTCAATTGCTGAATGAATGCCATCTCCAACCAGAGGATGATTGTAATGGTTTGATCCAGGTGTCCCCCACAAAAAAATGAAAGTGTTCTGATAGATCGATCCTCAGATGATGGCAGTTTGGATTTTACAACCTCTATGGAGCTGTGTTGTTGGGGACGGGCTTTTGGGTGCATTATACCCTTGCAGAAGGAAAGGGTTTATCTATAGTTTACAGTTTTAATGGTGTAGAAAGGAGCATGGCAGAAACAGGGAACCAGAGTCACATTTTCAAACCAGCAGGGAAAAACTAGATAGAGATAATCCTGGTTGCTTGGCTAACTTTCACCTTTTTATACTGCCATGAATCCAGCCCCTGTTAGGCTGGGTCTTCCCATCTCAACTAATCTATTCTATATAATCTCTTACAGAAATGACCAGATGTTTGTTTCCCTGCTGATTCACAATCATGTCAAGCTGACACACACCATGACCCTCCTTGGACTATATGGCACAGCCTATTATCCCTGTAATACATGAAATGATGCTATGCTGAATAATGTAGCCAATTGTAATACAATGTAATTTCTATATCTAAATATAAAGCATAGAAAAGTCTGGTCAAAATACTCAGGAGTAAGACTTTTCTAGCTGCATGGTAAATCTCATGGGATCACTACTCTGTATGCCGTCCATCATTGATAGAAGCATTGTCAAGCAGGGCACAAATGTTTACAATGCCTGATTTGAGTTGCTGTTGCACTGGATTGAAAACATAATACTTTAGGGTGCGTTTGTATTTAAACAAAGATTTGTTCATCTCGTTTTTTTTTGTCTTCTTATTTCTAATAAACCCTTCTAGTTGCTAGTATTTAAACCAGACCTTCTTCACCCTATAAGTGGTTTCTCTATACCTATAATATTCAGAGGTTGAAATGCCCCTGAGAGGAATTCTTACATTTTACCATATCTGATGACAATGGTCTCCAGTGAGACTGCATAGGATCTAATTTACCAAGAATAAAAATTAATTTACTTACATAGAGAAGAAACTGAAATTCTTTTGTAATTATTTTATAGTATCTGTCAAATATTTCCAATATTGAAATTTGTATATATTTTATAGCATACATAATAAATCAATAAAATTGTTCATTTATCCATGATGGATTCTGGACATGAAGACTTACAAGCATCTGAGTGGAGATGCTGAGAAACAAGAACATATGAGCTGCATCGTTCTGGAGAAGAGTGACAAAGGTCTCTTTTTAGGTAATGATTTTGCTGATGGATAAATTGGAGCAGACTAATCAAATATTGTGCAGTTAATATTATTAGAAGTTCATATCTTCAGGGTCTAATGATTTTTTGAAATAATGATAAAGTTGTCAAGTATATAGATACAAATATCCCTGTATGTAGTCAGAAAGCAAACCTAGAGGCTAATCTATGTTTTTGTGGGGAGGCAGAGTAAAGCAGCTTTGTAAAAGAGGAATCCAATCAGAGGAAAGCAGAGATAGTCTAGTAGCAAATTAGAAGCAGATGGGGGGGGGATCATGAAAATGGTCTCTGCTGTAAATCAAAGTACCTTAAAATATAATGAAACAAGAAAAATCATATTGAACTGTGGTGTAAAGCATTAGGTTGAGCTAAAGAAAGAGAAATCATTAATAGCTGCTTTTAAAACTACATGTTACTAAACAAGGTCATTGTTTCCATTTGATGTTGGTTGAAGGTTCATCCAGTGTCCACACGGAGAAAAAACCATAGTTCCCCTTTTGTTTGGTGTTTTTCTAGCTGTCAAGAAGTCTACATGGTGGGTTTAATACCTACTAAGTCAGTATCTTCCTTCCCAGGGCTTATCACTCAGGGACATCTTAATTAACTCTTTGATAATTCGGGCTTATATACTACAAGAGGTAAAAGATTATGGATACTTAGGAAGAACATGTCTCACTACTGCAGAATAGAGGCCTGGAGATTTGGTAGAAATCACACATGCCTTTTGATCCAGTTATCAAAAAATGGCTTCTATAGGAATTAGGACATGTTTCCAAGCAGTATTAAATGCTTTGATATCATCTTGGTGAAATCTATTGGCTTACACTGTTGCGATGAGCAGAAGTGTCAGTCTCTCCCAAGACTGAAAACTAAGAAAAGTTGTCCCATACCTACAACATAATCCCCAATGGTTTGCTTCAGCTTGTCTAAATTTCTCAATATCTAGGAACCTTTGGTTAGAAAAAAAAAAGCAAATTTCTCATTTACTAGATGTCATAAATAAACTGTGTGTTGCACTGAAAGAGAAGAAAGTCCATGGAAACTACCTTCCATCTTATCCTTTAGTATATCAACATGGATAACAGTCCAATCAGGCAGTTGCCAGCTTAGAAGACAAAGAAACCTTGAGGCGATAGGATATAGTGCATAGGTAAGGATGAAAACACATGCTTCCTTTTTTAAAGAAGTAACAGGAACAAGTCTTGAACAAATCCCTATGAGCTTTTCAGTAAGGACAGCCCAAGCCTATAAGTGCAGATACAAGTCTGTGTAAACCTACATTTTTGCAGTATAGAAACATAACTGACAACTGAGTTTTCTAATACCATATTTGTATTTTGAAATAATGTAAGACTACATTAGCTCTTTTAATGTCTTTACATGCTAGCAAATATAAACTAAGTATTTATATCATTATATTTACACTGAACATAAAGTTCAGTGTAAAGGTTAATTTCTCTCAATGTTGAGATCGTAATCTGTTGTGTAAAGAAATTTTTATTGGGTAATATATGTTGTAGTCACTAAATATATTCATTGAGAACATGCAATTTATATAAAAATACGTTTTTTCTTTTAAAATATTTCACTTATTTATCTATTTATTTATGTGAGAGAAACAGTGAGAGATAGAGAGAGAGAGAGAGAGAATGAGTGCACCAGGGCCTCTAACTGCAGAAAATGAACTCCATACCCATGAGCACTGGCAATCTGGCTTTACATGGGTACTGGGTAATAAGATCTGGGTCCTTAGGCTTTGAAAGCAATCACCTTATCTGCTGAGCCATGCCTCCAGCACAAAAATACCATTTCTGTATTACATATCAAGTTAAATAACTTGATATAGCACATAGATAACTAACTTTATATCCAGATCAGAATTTATCACAAAAGACAATCTGTTCAGGGCTGGAGATGTCTCTCCCTGACAAGCACTTACCTGTCATGTGTAAGACCCTAGATTTAATCCCCACATTCTAAAGGGGTACAAATAAAGAAAAGAATATATATGCAATATCTCTTATCATTTCACCCTTACAAAACACCTTGTAAGAATGAAAACACTGGAGCTGAAAGAGTCAAGAGTAAACTGATGAACGAGGCACGAATCAGAAGCAGCATAGTTATATATAGAACTTGGGTCTAAATGCTCAAAGATGAATCATAGATTCATTGGTAATTTATTTTGTAAGTATTATTTATCACATATTAAGTATATCCAATGTTACGAGAAGGTACAAAAATTGATAAATATTGAGTGTTGCTGCTCTTAAATAGATTAAAGGCTCATTAGAGAATTCATATAGAGAAACATACTCACATGAAATAAATATACAATACAAATAAAGAAATTCTGAGCTGTAAATATTCAGCTTTTTCCCTCATGGTGTACAGCATATTCGGTTCTGTGCAAAGGCATGCAGTCCTGGATAGGAGGGCATCTCCCTTCGGAGACAGAATGACATCTTCACTGAATGAAGCTGTAGGTCAGTGTGGTCAAACGGCACCTCTAGTGGCACAGATTGTTCAAGAATCAGATAACAATCCAAGATTTGACATGCTAGATAAAATCATCTTCTAAGAGAAATGGAAGAGAACAAGGTAGTCAGAAAGAGCCTTCAGACCACAGTTCTGATCATACCACTGTAAAAAAAGACAGGAGAGGGAAGATTGGGTGTGAAGGACCTCAGATGGCAGCACATAAGAAACTTCAGAGCCAGGCCAAAGGGAAAAGTCATGAGGCTCACAGAATCTGTCTGGCAGCAGAGCCCAGATCAGGCTCAGCTCAGGTTCATTTGGGGTAAGCATCCCAGGAGCTTATGGGATCTCATTAGAGCTCTGAGTTTGATTTCAGGCAATGGGTTCTTTTGAAGGAGTTCTTACCTGTGGACCTTTTACAGCTGATACATCTGAAAATAACATGCAACATTCATGGCTTTAAGAAATGATATCAGTATTATCTCATCATAGATTATATTTTCTTCAGTGGGAGGTGAGAAGTCCTATAGGATAACCTTACCCACTATCCATCAAGACCAACCTCCTTACCTGACAAGCTACCTGCTATGGGTTTTAACCATGAAAAGGATTCCAAGGTTTGTGTATCTCCTTGAAAAGAATAAAGTTATTTGACACACCCACATACATAACCCAACCCATCCCTAACCCATGCCCAGCCCACCCTCCCTCAAATTGTCCTAGGCCCCTGGTAATCACCATTCTGCTTTCTGATTCTGTAAGATGACCATTTTAGATGTTATGTAGCACATATCATTATATTGTACAACACATAGACATAGTTAATATGTCTTTGAAACATTCTAATGGAATAGATATAGTATTCTCACCTTAAAATGTTAACTATGTGAGATAATATATACAGATGAGTCCTAGAGTGTACTCTTCTGTTGATTGTAATCAGGAATATTCATAGAGATCAAGTAACTCAACCTTAAACAGCCAATAAGGTGCTTAGATAAAATGCTCACTAGATCTTTCTCAATGTGAAATTAACACTACACTACATGACAATACTGAATCTCCAAAGTAACTTGTTAATTTCTCAACTCCTGTATAAGGTAGCAAGTCAATGTTCTGATCGAACACTTCGGTAAATTCACACAGAATACTCAATAAGAAATTGATGCTGTGATATTATCCAGAGGGCTGTCATGCTGAAATTTGAAAAATTACCACAAATCCTGTTGATCCTCTCTATGATGCCATATAATGTAATCCAAGATTCTTCTAATTTTACCTGCAAAAATAATACTTAATCAATAGGACACTTGCCACAGTTTTTTTTCTCCAGTCATTCACTTCTTTACACAACAATAAATGATATTAAATATCAGGAAATATTTGAAAGATGTCACTGAAGAAACCACCAATTTTCTGACCAATTTGTTCTTGAAATAACTGAAAATCTGTAAAACCTAAGACAGTTGATCAATTGTTTTCATTTACTATCCTTAGATTATTGAAGTATGACTGAATATATTCATTATATTCTATTCAACAGATATTTATTGAGCCCCTCCTACATAAAGTCTATTATTAATGATCCTCAAGGTTGAGGTTCACAGAGAAATATGAACGACTTCTGTCCCCAGGGAACTTTGTAGTTTTAAAGGGAAGAAATGTCATCTACAAAGGCAAACAAAATAATGCAGAGTTTCAACCATGCAAACACCAGTACCCAGAATGTATTATAGGGAAAAATAAATATCCTTTGCTAATAGAAGATATTGTAGAATTATATAAATTGCAGAGACTTCACATTCCAATTTCTGGAACCAACGCTGTATTAATTACCTATTAACTCATGACATATTTAGTGGCTCCAACATTTTCATAGTATTGATTTCTGTCACACACCTAAATAAAGTCTCGTTACAAGAATGTACCTCAGTGACTCTCAAAAGGTGGCCACCAGTTTCTTCTGGGCTACCGTGTCTTGCAAAGTGTCAGCTGGGGGGGGGGAGCGGTTTTAAGTAAATTGTCTCATGGTTGGCAGGATTACTCTTCTCAATCCACTGATAAAATGACTCAGAATCTTAATGTCTATTGGATCTAGCCTCCCTCTGACACTTCCATATGGGTCATTTCATAGGATAGCTTCAACATGTCAGCCACCTTCCATTACAGCATATGAATGAGCAAGAGACAGAGAAAGAAAGAGAGCTTAGACTCACAGTCTGTGAAATCTATCTAATCCCAGCAGGGCAGCCCACACTCTTATACTATGATCATTAGAAATGGGTTAGTTGGTCTGCACATTTGCAGAGAAGTCTCACACATAAAGCGCATGAACGACAACAGGCCAGATCACTAAACTGTCTGAAGTCCACATCCCAGAGTAGATCTTGAAGGGCGGGTAGAAATCCAGCTGGTAGAAATGTAAAGAATTGGAGAGCAGGCCTGAGGAACAACATGAGCACAGATGCAGAGGTGAGGAAATGGGCTTTCTGGTAAAAGCAAGTGTGATCCCAAACTTGGCAGAAACAAGAATATATGATGAAGAGGAGAAAACTCCTTTGAAGGAGGTTGAAGTTAAATACCATCATGCCAACAAGTTAGAGCTTTATTATTTTAAACTGGGGGCATTGTTAATTTTTTTTTAGCAAATCAGTAACAGGATCAGAAATGTGCTTCATGAAAATGAATCTGAAAGTTATTTGAAAGATACAGATTTAGTGAAGGCAAATCCCTTAAGCGGTCTGTCCTCCAGACGAAGACAGAGTTACCTAAAGACTCATACTATTGCAGCGGCAGTGAGAGGGGAGGAGGGGAATACATACTTTATGCTTAGTTCTTATTCCTGTAAGTGAAATTTCTCCAACTTCTGATTCAGAAAATACGTAATATTATGTGGATTTTCAAAGGTTTTTCAGTTTCTATTATTCTTTCCCCTAACTCTTTTATGCTCTGCTTCAGGGCAACGGTTACCTATGAACATCATGCTAGCAAAAACATTTGATCTGAACCTTGCCCGGTTGCCCCAGCTGTCTCAAAGAAGGGAACAATATGACCTGTCTTTGATCACACTTTTTCCCCCTAAAATGAAAACATCCTCCAATATGCGTTTCTTATAAAAGGTGAGTGTTAAAATTCTAGGACAAACCACATTTAAGCCCAGGGACTCTGTTAAAGTTAATGAAACCATGTTGGGGAGAGGCAAGCTGTTGCAAGGTTTGGTTAGATATTTTAATTCTTCTGCAAACATCAGAAAACTTGTCCTGTTTCAATATAGACAAAAGCTGGAGTAAGAGCTCAATTAATAGCAGTTTCTCAGCATTTTGCCCCAATTATCTAATAAAGAAAATGAGAACCTCAGCACATAAATTTGCTCCTTTATAGAAGCAATCTTCAGAGAGGAAGCTAGTCAGCTTGATTATTCAAATCACCAATGTGATGCCTGGAAGAAGAAATAAAGGCGGCTCTTTAATGATAAATGCTACATACGATGTAGCTACTCTTCACATATGTTCACACACACACACACACACACACACACTTCATACCATGAGTCTTTCACTGTAGTAAAAATAAAAAACAACCAAGTGACAATTCTAATAGAAGAAAAATAGACATAGCTCAAAACAGAATGGATTATCCAGTCTCCACTCTGACATTATTGCCTCTTTTAGGGAACAGCTGACTTCAGCCGCCACTTTCCATCATCTGTTCTATTTTCTTTTGTAGACTTTTGCTATGAAACTTTTCACAAGATACTGGGTAAAAAATCAGATATAGATAAGAGTCAAAGAAACAATCCTTCAAATTAGGTCCCATCTCCCTTTAGCTGCAAGTAAGGATGCATTTCTGAAAAGTATCTGACCTTTGACGGCTCAATGGCATTGAGTTGGGAACCTCAGGTCATTGCCAGAGTCACTCCATACTCAGTCTCCTGAAGCACTAGAAGTTCAGAGAAAATGGATAAAGGACCATAAATGGCTTATAAGTGTGAAAACAGACAAGTATTACCACAAGTCTTACTGTGAGCACTACTCACGAGTCTGAATTGGTTCCTTTGTGTTTGGATACCCATTTTTTCTCTAGAATGCAAAGAATAAGTTTTATATATTCCAGCAGCATTCCCAAAGAATAAGTTTTATATATTCCAGCAGCATTCCTTTGTCATATTTGCATGCTTAGTACAAATACCTTCTACAGAACTTGCTATTACACCTGTAGACTCCTGGCTGCTGACACCAATTATGCCCTGACACTCTCTCACTCAGACCCCATCACCCCTCATACTCTAAATCACAAGAAGCATCCTGGACATCAGATACTTACTTTCAGTATCTGGTGGAAGACTTTCTTTTTAATTCCAAGTAGCATGCAACTTAACCAAATCCTTGAGATCTCTCTCTCTCTCTCTTATGTAGCTTAGTTCTTATACAATGATTTTTAGATATTTCTCTTCTTTAACTTGTAAATGCCTCTTTAACCAACTCAATAAATATCACGCTCTGAAACTGCAATATCTATTCCTAATCTCACTCCTCAGCCTGGAGCACATCCAGTGATGGCTAGATAGTCATTTCACTTCAATAATGGTATTTTATCTTCACTGCTCGGATCACAGTATGTATTAACTATACAGAGATTACCTGACAACATATTTTTTCACTCACTGACCCCAGCCTACTAAACATAGAAAGAATGATGTTCAAGATGTGGCACGATTTCCTCTGATTCAGAGTAAGCCCATGCCAGCTGAATAGACACCCATGACCTTGGCATTAAGAAAGGAAAATGACTTAATCACAGCTTTATTCAAGTGTGGGAAAATCAATAGTCCATGGCCTTACCACTTTACTCTCCATAAATAGGCCATATATATATATATATCAGTGTACATATATGTGTATATATATATATAATTTTTTATCTCATCTATGAATCTGGTCATCTTAAAACATAAAATGCACAGCAAGAATCAGGATCACATGGAACAGATATTTTACTCTCTGCATGAGTTACTTCCTAGATGTTGTGATCAGATACCCGACCAGAAGCAGTTTAAAGAAGGGAAGGGTTGATTTTGGCCTACAGTTGTGAAGGAAAGTTCTGTGGTGAGGAAGGCATGGCAACAGGAACAGAACAGGAGGTCAAGCTGGTCAAATTAGTGGGCAGAAAGTGGAGAAGGAACGGTAAGTTGGCCATGTTACAAAACCTCACGGTCCACCTTCCAATGACTCACTTCCTCCAGCAAGGTTCCACCTCCTAAGCTTATATACCCTTCCCAGATAGCACCACCAGCTAGGGACCAAGTGTTCAAGGTCAAGAGACTATGGAGACATTTTATATTCAAACCACCACTCTTGGACTTGTTATCATGCTTAGTTTTTTCAAGGAATGGGTGTCACCTGGTTTGTAAGACACACCTCTTCACAGTTGCAAGTGATTGTCCTTTGAAAATGTGTCAGGCAATTCTATTCTCATGGGCAGTAGATAAAATAATAAGCATGGTTATGCACACATGAAGGATTTTGACAAGGGCAATCAACTTAACAAGATTTTTTTTCAAAATTAGCTAATCTGAAGTTCTATTTAAACATTGTGACTCCAGCCCTGCTCTCTTCACCCCAAAAGAAGGAAAGTAAAGACAGATTCCCATTAGAGAAATATCTTAAAAGGCTGGGGAAAAAAATCCTGACAAAGTTCTCAATATTATAAAGTTACAAAAAGGTACCAACATACATTTGTTCCTTATTATATACCAACCTAAGATTGCAATTTAACTAATTATCCTCACACTTCTAATATGGACAATTATTTCAAAAAAAATTTCGCGAATGAACATTTAATGAATCTTTCTTGAAAAAAAAAATCACCCAATTAGAAGAGTACCTGCTACAGATGGATTACTTTTAATTAAATGACAATTGGTAGTTGGTATAAGTAGGTTGTTAGTCACAAGTAGGTGTTCTCTTTTCATAAGAAACATCTTAGAGACATTAATGAATTTCAATCACTTTTTAGTGCAGTGTAACATTTTAAGCTATTTGTGCATGAAGTGGTGTGTGAATTGATATGTTACCACATAGAGTGAACATTGCTCATGGAGACCAGCCTGGGGAATAATTTATACTGCTCTGTACATGAGTGAACATTTTTTAACATGCTTTTCCTCTTATGCTGAAATGATATGTTACTCACTGCTAGTGACATTGGTTAATATGTATAAAAAGACTGTTATGTGCCAGAATCTTTATATACGTTACGCACAGTTTTTACAAGGGTGGAGTTTTTAATCCTTGTATTAGAAGTAGGGAGCCTGAGGCCTATGTGTATATAAACCAACTCTGTGTAGTCATGAAGGGCATCCTCCTTCCTCCAATTCTACCCTGCCTACATGAAGAACACCTTAAACATCAGCCATGAGGGCTAGGCATGGTTGTGCACACCTGTAATTTATGAATTTTGGAGACAGAGGCAGGAAGACCACTAAAGTTTAAGGTCAGCCTGGTCTACAAAGTATGTTCCAGGCTAGCCAGGGCTCTTTAGTGAGACCTTTCTCTCAAAAAATATCAGTTGGAGCTTTAAAGAAAATGAAGTAAGATAATGTCAAAGATTATACTTCTTTGTGCTGAACTGCTGAGGACTTCAGAGCTCACTGCAGTTGTCTTTACAACTTTTACCAACTATAGTCCAACAAAATTCTATGCAGCCACCAGGTAAGAATGTGAGCACAGACATAAGTATACGCACTTGCACACATGTGGATGGAAATAAGTCTTCAGATCTAATAGATTACCAAATAAATATCTGGCATGAGAGTGCTAGTATCAAGTTTAAGTTTCACGTGCACATGGAACAGTACTGCGCTAGATGCCCGAGCAATTAAAGGCAGATGCAGACAGCACAGTATGAAACTGGCAATCAGGACATGGACTTCAAAATCAAAGGGTGCAGAGACATGTGTGCAGCTTTGTCTGAAGCGAATACTTTGTACTTTTTAGAGAAAGCCATAAAGAGTCACGGGCTCATGCCTTTGTTTTAGTAGTGACGGATGCAGGGGGATCTGCAGGTGCTGTGTATTTAAACTTTGTTGAACTGATTTTTTTTAAGCAAACACCAACATCCCATCTTTCCTGGTGTGTGAAAGGAAATGGGAGGCAGGCATGGGATTTTGAAGAATTCCTTAAGTGATGGGAGACTTGTCCTGCGGACTATTCACAGGAAAATCAGGTAGAAACTGCAGTGAGCATGAGAAAGCCGGAGTTAGCGTGCTGAACGAAGTGGGTGGTGAGGAAGTCTGCCTGTTAAAGTGGAGGAGGCATTTACAAGTGAGGGATATGTCAAAATTACCCTTTTTAAATAGATGAATTAATGTTCAAGCTCATAAAGGATCCAATTTTCTGAAGCGTATTGAATACCTTATGGAAAGCCAATAGTGATTACAGTGTAGGGAGCTGTTGCTCTATAGCCTGGTGCGTATGCGCCATATGTGTTTATCTTGTTCACTAGCCTGCTTCCATGTGCTGATACTATGGCAGCTTTCAAGATGAACGTTTGACAAGCCAGCTCACCGCCGACTGACACCTCCATTTCAGCTGGCCTGCCATATATAAAAAGAAACGGAATGTTTATCGGTGTGTGTTCCGGATTTGATGTATGAGCTATATACAAGTCACAGGAGCTAACTTCAGAAGAGAAATTGAAGAATGTACTTGTCGGTTTATTAATCAAAGTTTACCTGCTTCGCATTACACAGAGACAAATTAAACCGGCTACTAAGGTACTTAGAAAACATCTGCTAACAAAGGCAAGAGTAATGATAAACAAACGAGCTCCCTTTGTGGATGATTTTCATCCAGCTGCATTTAATTATAACAACGCTATCAAAGCAAGCTCCCCATTAGCTGCTAATTCTGAATGACTTCAGAAGAAACTCCCAGAACCTCCAGTGATATGCCTCCAACTCCAATAACTTCCTAATCTCTGCCAATGTTTGAGAAGAGCCATGCTTAGGAAATCTAGTTATCAGTCCTGGGTGTTATGGATGCCAAGCTGGTATTTGGGATCTTTTTCCCAATACTACCTTTGTCATAGTGTAACCAATTAAACTTTACAAATGATAAAAATGATCACATCCACTTCTTTTCTTCCATGTTTAAAATTAGATTCTACATTGCCTTCATATATCAAGGTAAAATCTTGTATTAATATGTATTACAGGGAAAAAACAGTGCAGGCTGTTTCTTTTATCAGTCTACAATCTCCACTGCTAAAATAATATTACTGTTTTTTAAAATAAGCAAACAACCAAAGTGTCTCTCAACATTAATTCTACATAATTTTAGAGTGAATCACAACCAAACTTGCTCATCAATGGGCATGGGTTCTGATGAACTCTTGGGTACGTATTCACTCTTTCAAAGTCTGAATACCTCAAGAAGTATGCAGAGCACCTCTCTTCACTTTTTTCTTCGTCACAGGTAGGAATTCCTCACCAAATGTGGCTTTTGCCTGGCTAGGCAGCAAACATAAAATTGAATACTTGCATTTACAAACCGTGCACTGTGGCATGTGTGGCTTTGAGGAGACAGCCTGGTAGTGCACAGCCATAGATCTGCTTAGTTGTGCTGGTCAGGTGCAAGCTGAAGGAGGGGGTGGATCACTTGGGATAATATCCCTGTTAATTTGTTACTCATCTCGGAAACAAAGCAGTGCACATAAGTCAAGAAAGTTCATGAGGGACATAATGAAGGCAGAGCAATCCAGACTGCAAAGGTAGTGTTTTCCCATTGCACCTGACAACCCTTCAAGGACTCATATTGTCATAGACTTTCATGACATCTGCAGCAATTATTTGATAATTGGAGCCTGAAATTTGGAAAGAGTGGAGGCAGATTTTTGCCTCCTGAAACCCTTTGGAGGGTTTTTATTGTGCTTGCCCCTCTCTTTGTTTTTCAAAGAATAAAATTACTCTAAATCAAATTTAACTGACTTATTCTGTAATTCCCAATCTTACAGGAGCCATTATGAGGAAAGTGCCTTATCAGAAGTTAGCATGGAAATAGAAGGGAACACCATTGCTTTTATGAATGTTTTGCGAAAACTTGCTTCCAGTGATCCATTTGGGTGAGCATATGACATTAATTTCACCCTTGGCACAAAGATCAAATGATGTTGCCAATGTCACTGTTCTGTTTATAAAAATATTTGTGATGACTTGAACAGTGCCCTCCTCCAATTGGCTTAAGAACAAGCTGTGCTATTCTGTGTTTAGTTTCCTAAAGCTGAGTATGCCTTACTTCAAAAAGACTGTGCAGGAAGAAGCATGGATTTTGGGGGTAGTCAATCAAAAGTGAGGAGTTTTCAAATGACTGTTTTGGAGAGGCATTAATGCCCCAGTCATTCTTTTGCTTGAAAGATTCAAACCTTCTGTAGCCTGAGAACTTGGACAAATGCAGGCATAGGGCATCTTTTCCAAAGATCTGGATCATGGACCTCCCTATGTCTAAATTGTATTACCTTCTACAGGGATCCTTCTGAATGAAATAGTATGCTACTTCAAGGTTTCTTAATTATAAACCTCAGTTTCTTAATTTAAAAAAACTATTTGGTAATAGGCTCATATGCTACCCACAATATCCACAGGTATTTTTTGTTCTTAGGCCTTATATGAATACCTATGTAATACTCATAAGATATGCTTTAGTTGTAGAGCAATAAATCCCAAAAAATGAACAATTTTATAGCTCCAAGGTAATGAGAAAAGAAAGGAATATTTTCCTAAAGTTCCAGCAGGTTCAATGAACCATCAGGTACAAGTCAGTAGAGGGGTTCTTGCAGACCCAGTGTGGTGGGTGAGTAGAGTCATGTCCTTAACCCCTTCCTTTGTCTCTGGCTATGCATTATTAGCAGGGCACACACACTTGCTTTAATCTCATGGAGGCTAGTGTTTTTAACATTAACTGAGAATATTCGATAAAAAGTAGATTTTACTCTTTGAAACCAAGTACATTGTTATTGTAAAATACAGAAACTGAAAGCAGTTTTCTATAAAATTTTGAGCAAATAGAGGAAGATAAAAGACAGGAGGAGGAGGAGAGGAATGAGAAGTAGCAGCTAATCCAACATTTACCAGCAAGAATGAAAAGTATACTAAAAAGACAAGAATAATTTATACCTAAAAATTCAGCACTGCCCAGTTTAAACTAGTTGTTACAAAGGGACAGTAAGATAATTTCTTATATTAATCTTACCCGTTATTTTTTGTTGTGACTTATCTTCTTATTTTTTTCCTAATGGTTAGATATTGTCAAATATTCTGCTTTTCTAGAACATTCTTTTCTGCCCCTCACAGCATTCCTCATATATTGCTAGCCAGTCCAATTCAGGAAGCTCACAAAATTGTCAGGTTGTAAGTTGCTTTTTGAGAACTGAGCACTATTTATTTCATTTATTTGGCACGCTGCTTATCACATCAATATGTAAATGTGATTGCTTAATGAATACTACTTATTGATGTTGATTTCATCTGCAACTTCCTGTGCAACTTAAAAATTATGTTTAAAATTATTCTAAGTTGTGAATTTATTTTCACAGCAATATCCGCCCAACAAATACTTCCTAAATACTTCCTGTATTTAAATAAATAAATGCTAACATCCTTGATTTTCACATCGATTAAGGGAGGCATAGGGCCATAATAATATGTAAGTAGAAATATCAATGTGTTAAAGGTCTGGGGACAGGAGAATAGTTTTTAGTGAGAGACCACAGAAAGAAGCAGGCAAGCATAGTTTCTGAGGGTGGGGACTATCCCAAAAGAATGGGGAGAATTCCAATATTAAAATGACAAAATGATTACCCATTTTGTTCTAATATGGATAAGCAGACTTAACTGCTAAAGTTTTGGGGTTCAGAAAAAAAATGTGCCTGCAATAATTTTCCAGTGTCTAGAAATCTCTCTATGGTTATTTCCTATCTTCACTTAGTATCCTCTTTGACAGCTGGTCTTTCCATTTCTTCTTTTTTTGCTGACCTGTTTTTGACTTTTCCCCTTTGCATTGACACTTCAATTAAAATGGCTAATAAAGTTTTGATTTTAGGCCCATATCTGGCATGGTATGTAAGGCTTCTCTTGATCTAAGCCAACCCAAGGATCACTGATACCCAGGCCAGGGTCTTCGGTAGAACCATGTTCCCCAAATAATGTGGACCAAAGAACGAAATAGCAAATAGGCAGGTACACATCTTTCTATGTCTTATTTAGGGTGTATATAAAACATAATATTATATATTATAATATAAACAATTCCTGATGTATATCAGAAAAGGTTTTACCAGTTAAATTCTTGCATTTTTTTTTCATTAACAATTTTTTGTAATCAAGCTTTTCCTTGCCCTATCATAGGAGGACAAACCCTACAAGCATTTAAGTCCTTCGATATTATTAACCATCTAATCTAGATCTAAACATTAAGTTAATATGCAAAATAGTGTGCCTCCCTGCCTTCTGCCTGGATCCTGGCTTGTGTTCTGGATCCTCCAATGAGGAAGGGACCGGGTTTACCTTATTTATTCATCCTCCTCTGTTTTTGTTTGTTTCTTTGTTTCACTACCTCTCTGTCTTTCTCTCTGCTATTTCTGGGATTCCCTTGGGTGTCAGCATTGTTGGGCTTTTGGAGGAGATCAGGGTGAGGTGAAAGTCTGGGTGGCAGGCATCCAAATGTGATATTTTATGGGCTCCTCAGAGCCTCCAAGTCCCAGAGGGTTCTGGAGCTGGATGATGCATCTATGGATGGTTTCTCTGTTCTCTCATCTCTGCTGCTGGCTGTCTTCCCAGCAGTTTCTTCGGGGTGCAGTTCCCATGACACTAGGGCCTCTGAGGCCTCCACTCCATGCACAAACACGCTTGCCATGAAAAACCCCAACGGTGCAGGCTGCTTGCTTCACACCCTCGGCCACGGATGCACTGACCATCCCGCATTTAGAGCAAGAAAGAAACAGGCCCTGTGCTCAAGAAAATTTTGAGAGCTGGGTAGGAAGCTCTCCTCTAATATGCTTCCTTACAATGTGGGCCTAACAAGCCCAGTGGCTCAGCTCATCAGGTTGGCATCTCTAGGAGAGTTGCCAGTCTCACTTCCTGTTTGATACTACAAA
The DNA here is from genome assembly GCA_004024765.1 of Zapus hudsonius. NCBI lineage: Eukaryota > Metazoa > Chordata > Mammalia > Rodentia > Dipodidae > Zapus > Zapus hudsonius. The sequence continues at coordinate 24,788 of PVHP010022167.1, forward strand.
CTTCCAGAAGGAATTCCTTATCCTTTTCAGTAGGTTTGGAAGGAGAAGGTAAAGATAACTCAATACCCGCATCCCTCTAGCTTACTGCTCAATGAATGCATTTCAGTGTTTTACATCAGCACACTGACAATGAACTTGAGTATTTTAAGAACACTGATGCTGCTTGTTGCTTTCTCTCTTCAGACAAAATTCTGAAGCAGCAGGAGTTCCGTTCATCACTGTTGGACAATATTTGTGTAGGAAGGTGGTGACAAAATGGCTGTAAGGTGGTATCAGTTTCTATGGAAATGGAATTTTGGTCAAGAGGCTTTGAGGTAAAAATGGTGTTTCTAGATGGTGGGGTCATGTTTTGAGGTAGGTAACTGTAACATCTACATCAAAAAATTATTTTTATACTTTACCCATATGCAGATTCTTATTTTAGTATCGTTTTGATAATTCCCTGGCCTCCTTATGAAGACAGTAGTGATTTGGTTTTTTTAACCAAATATTTCCTGTCTGTTTCAAGGCAGATGGTAAGATTCTCTATCACTTTGGCCTTTGTGTTAGCTGTTCTCCTATCTCAGACACCAAGTGAGGACCATAAAAACCATAGCCTTTATCCTTTTCATAATTCATAATCAGCACAAGTGAGAAAGGTTTCAAGCCATTCAAATTTGGGAGTCATTACTATAGTATTTTACCTAGCTTTCTTTAATGAAATTATATAGAAATATTTACTTTGTGGAGCCAAACACTGAATTTCTTGACATTCTTCTCACCATAGTATTAACTATGATATTCCTACTCCCTAATGCTCAAAGGAAATAGGTTTGCCTTTGATATAGGTGATGTCAACTTGATAAGAACTAAATTCGTTAGGAGACAAATGTCTGGATGTGTCTATGAAGAAATGTCTAGATTAGGTAATGGAAAGTAGGAGGAGCCACCTAATTGTAGCTGGCACTGTTTCATGGGCTGGGGTCCCAGGGTGAATAAAAAGAAGAAAGCTTTCTGTGTGCCATAATTCATGGCTCTCTGCTGCTTGCTGTGGACTGACTATGACCAGCTAACTCATTCTCCAGACATTCTTCTTTCCCGGCAATGATGGAGTACAACTCCTAAAATTGTAATCCAATATAAATTTTCCCTTTTAAACTTCCTTTTATCAGGAATTTTCTCAAAGCTGTGAAAAAAGTAACTAATACTGAAAATGAATGCAGAAGTTGGGTAAGAAGTAAGACTGTTGCTATGATATTCTGGCCATGTGGTTTATATACATTTGGAATGTGAAAGAGTTTAGAACCGCCTACAAAAAAAAAAAAAAAAACTTAGAATGCTATAAGCAGAGCTAGATGAGCCATTCTGGTGGTAGTTTGAAACACCAGAATAGTGAGAGAAAGGGAGGCAGTGAGGTCCAGATCATAAGGCTTCTGAGGGAATATGGATTTCATGAAGAATAGGTGAGGGGCACTTCATGTCATATTATGGCAAAGAATCTGGCTGCAAACTATCTGTGACCTCAGAATTTGACTGATGCTGAATTCAAAAGCAAAGGACTATTTTTTATGGAGGGAATCTAAGGACTGATAACATTCAGTCTGTGCCATGGTTACTGCTCACTGTTCTAAACCAGGTCAACCGTGAGAAAGCAGCAAATAGAACAGAAAGATGAAACATGTACAGTTCAGCAAGGACAGGAATGTGAGTTAAAGTTGCAGACAAGGCAATTTCAAAAGTAACTGTAATTGTTAAATGAATTAGCACCATGAAAGGGCAACCTGCTGATCTGCACTGAGAGAGCAGGAAAGGTTTTCCTATGGCAAGAACTCACCCTTGGAAGTCTCCATGTGGTGAAAATGCAAATTCCTTTGAAAGGAGAGAACCTGATCTAAGAATGCTGCTGAAGAGGTTCCCAGCCTTTGTAAACAATTTTTAAATTCATGAGAGCTATAACTAAAATTCTCAAATATCAAAATTATTTTAAGTGAATTTATCTGAATGGCCTAAGACATGTAAAGCATTTTAAGCTAATGCTAATGTTATGATTTGAAAATTGTGCGTGATTAACAATAATTCTTTGTAGCTTACAAGAGAAACCTTTAAAGAATTAGTCATGTCTAAGGCACACAAAGCTCTGAGTATAGCACTGTGTTAATGTACTGGCCTGGTACAGGCCAGGTGCTAGATTCAGTCTTTGGCACTGTAAAGCAGTAACAAAAGCAAAACAATAAACAATGTTATACATGCCCAAATTAAAAGAGAATCAATAACCTAAAATATTATTTATTGTATGAAATGAATCCTAAGATGTCAAAATATCCAAGTGTCTCCAAAAAGGCTTTGGACAATTAATTGCTGCCAAAAGCATATCAAATTTGGTTTTATTATTTGTACTAAACTGTCAAATTTTTGTTGTTTTCTTTATTGCCAACTCTAGTGACAAAAAATACTCTCCCCTGTGATATTTATGTTATATTAAATTCAATTTTCACACACAATAGTTACACTACCATATCTTTCTTTTTTTCTTTTTTTTCATAGCTTTATTTTAAAGTTTGGTTGCCATTCTTTTAAGAACTGCATCAAACACAATAGCTTTTAAATGAGGAACACAATCTGCCTAAGGAACAAACTGATTTATTGTGAGTATATTAAAGCAGTTTTTATATAGGATGATATTCACTAGGATCATTAATTAATACATGTATGAAGATACATTGCAGCAAGTGCAATTCTCAGTAAAAAAATATTCATCATTGGAAGTTTAGTGATTTGATAAGTCTTCCTCTAATAAATTTCTCCCTTGCCACCAAATATTGTATTCAAGCCCAAAATACAGCACAGATAATTTTGACTATTTGAAATATGCAAATTCACTTTTACTTCTTAGTTTAAGATTTGTTTTGTTTGGCCTCTGAATTACAATGTTCAATTCTTTCCCCTATTTTTCAGAGTTAGAATTTTATAGAGTTTAGAAAATAGCATCGGACCTCATATCTAGTGGTAAATTGTGATTGGCCTGAACCAAGTAATATAAGTGACATGAATGTCCTTATTTATCACAGGTTGTGGTCAAAGTAGTGCAAAAAGCAGGTGGAAGATATTTGTTGGTGTACACATCCTTCATCACTATAACCTAGTCACTGACTGGGGCAGGTGAAGAAAACTCAGAATTTTATGTAATGTTAGGAAATGAAAGACACTTCTTTTCCTGGACTAAAATTTTAAAAAAATGAGGGCTGGAGAGATGGCTTAGAGTTTAAGCAGAAGAACCTGAGTTCAACTACCCACTACCCATGTAAAGCCAGATGCACAAGGTGGGGCCCATGAGTCAGGAGTTGCTCTGCAGTGACTGAAGGCCCTGGTGCACCCATTCTCTCTCTCTCTCTCTCTCTCTCTCTCTCTCTCTCTCTCTCTCTCTCTCTCTCTCTCTCTCTCT